>JBBPRE010000070.1:0-18476 GCA_038092935.1 Boletus roseobadius
TGGAATAGCTCAGGGGCCAAGGCGGGTATGCCTGAGTGCCGGAGAGCACGGATCCATGATGTTGCCGGTGGGGGATCGACCTCTCCGTCACGAATGATCTGGATGAGATCGGGAGATGATCTGGATATATCTGAGTAGTGGAGGGCACGGATGTGAGATCGGGATGGAATTCGGACATCCCTCTCACTTCCAGAGATCCTGATGGTGTTTGGACGGGTGCATTATACTCCTGTGATTGGTCTTGAGCTTGGCGCACGTCGCGAACCAGCCCGCGAGCCATTTTGGTGAATCGAGAGCCCGATGTAGAGGGCGTCGGCGGCTGAACATTGACGTGGAGTTGAACAGGAGGAGGTTGGGAGACGTGTCTGCGAATTGGAGTGGCAGTGGTATCAAAAGAGACCGTAGCTTTTCGTGCCCGAGGCGTCATATTCCGCCGAGAAACATTCGCATCTGCGTGTCGATTCGACGACGCTGGCATCCCGTGTGATGCATGTTGTGAGGCTCGGGGCTGGCCAGCACGAGGACGTCTAGGGGAGAAGCCGACACGTTGTAGCGTTTCCGATAACTTTGGACGGGGAATATCCTGCGACCTCTCTGCCTCGTCTGCATCAGAATCTGCGTGACAGGCTGAAAAAGATGTCGATAACATTGTCAGAAGAGGTCAGTATACATTGATACACTTGAATCGGTGCCCCATACCAGCTATGATGTCTTGGAGGGGGCGTTCAGGATCATATTCTGCGCCGCTGATGCTAGGCTCCTTCCTCTCACCTCGGCCAAGTCCTGCAGTAATAGTGACCGCACTCGCATGATGGGCAGCAGTTGACATGGTCCGGACATTATATGGGGCGATACCTTCATCGTCATGGATAGACCAAGCGCGAATGCGACTGGTGTCAAGATCTATATTTTCCTGGGAGTGCCGATCAAACGACGCAAACGCAGGAAAATGTTCTGGTACGGAATCATGTCTGGGGTACTCCAGAGACTCGTCGTCGCCGGCGTCATCGTCCGGCACAGAAGATAGATGAAGAGATAGATCGGTGTTTTGCAAGTTGTGTTCAAGTTGGATGCGGTGTTGTTCCAGTTCATCCCCGGGGATGCTGAAATCACGGCGTGATGACCTCCTAGCCATCTGAGGTGTCGCTAGAAACAGGTTACAAGAGAAAGCTGCAAAAGCAAAGAAAGAGAATCGAAGCGGAGGAACAGCGAGCAGACGAGATCGCCAGGAGGGAAGGGCAAACAATGTTGACACGAGTGGAACGCGTCAGTCACGTGAGCGTTTTCAACCCCTCCATGTCGGGTCACTTGCCAAATTAACACACCCATTTTCTCCTCGATAAGACCTTGAGCGATTTCCATGGAGCAACAGACACACAAGGCACACCGGCCTGCTCAGTCTGGGGGAAAGGCGGACAAAAAGGGCAAGGGGAAGCAACAATTTGGATTCAACGAAAAAGTGCGTCATTTGTGAATTGTGTGTTCCTGGCCTCATAACTTCACTGCCGCCCAGGCCTTTGCACCCAAGTCTGGCAGACGAGCTGACAGACAAGGTCGTAGAAATGCAGAGCGCGACCAGACTCGCCTACATGTCCCCTTGGTCGATAGGACTCCCGACGACACACCGCCACCCATCATTGTCGCGATTGTGGGACCTCCAGGGGTTGGGAAGACTACCCTCCTCAAGAGCCTCGTTCGTCGATATGCGAAACAAACCCTGCAAGAAGCCAAAGGGCCTGTTACTGTCGTCGGAGGGAAAAAGCGACGACTGACATTCATTGAGTGCAATAATGACCTGAACTCCATGATCGACATAGGCAAGGTCGTTGACTTGGTTCTCCTCATGATCGATGGCTCGTTTGGCTTGGAAATGGTCTGCTCTTCGATAATTACCAGCCCCATTCCCCGTTCATGACGTTGTGTACAGGAAACCTTCGAGTTCCTCAACATATTACAATCCCACGGATTTCCAAAAGTCATCGGCATCCTCTCCCATCTCGATCTCATTAAGAAACAATCCACCCTCAAGGACACCAAGAAAGCGCTCAAAAAGCGATTTTGGACAGAAATCTACCAGGGAGCAAAACTCTTTTATCTTTCCGGTGTCCTCAATGGCCGGTATCCCGACAGTGAAATCCTCAACCTCTCTCGTTTCATTAGCGTGATGAAGTTCCGTCCGCTCGTATTCCGAAACAACCATCCGTACCTTTTGGCAGATCGTATTGAAGATCTTACGTCACGCGAAACAATTCGCGCGTCGAAAGGCAAATGTGATCGCACAGTCACATTGTATGGTTACCTGAGGGGTACCAACCTCCGTCCAAGCACGAAAATTCACATACCTGGTGTCGGAGATCTCGATATGACGTCTGTCGCTGTCCTAGGAGATCCTTGTCCCCTCCCTGACGCAGATTCGGAGAAACGGAGAAAGTTGAGCGAAAAGAAAAAGTTGCTTGTGCATGCACCGATGAGCGACGTCGGAGGGGTCATGTATGACAAAGACTCGGTCTGGATTAATGTCCCCGGTAGCTTTACTCGTG
The DNA here is from genome assembly GCA_038092935.1 of Boletus roseobadius. Lineage (NCBI taxonomy): Eukaryota > Fungi > Basidiomycota > Agaricomycetes > Boletales > Boletaceae > Boletus > Boletus roseobadius. Next base: position 2,541 of record JBBPRE010000070.1, read on the forward strand.
GGCCAGCAGACGGTAAGTCGTTCACTATGGAGCGTAATCGCTAATTGACGCCGTTATCTTAGCGCCTCACTCGGCACCTCAAGGAGAAGGAGAACAAATGGTCATCGATCTCCAGGACGTTGATGCTACCCTTGGGGATGGTATCTCTCGGAGCCAGATTAGACTGCTTGGATCGTCGTCTAAAAACCTCAGCGTTGATACAACGTCCCACTTGCGTGACATCAGCGACGGCACAGACGAGGATGAATACGACGACGAAGATGGTAATTGGTCAGACGAGGACTCGGGAGATGGAGGCGAGCTAGACGAGGTAGCCTCGGAGAATGGCGAAGACGCATACGTGAACTCTGACGAGGACGACGGCCTTGACGAGGATGATACCTTGGTGCCGTCGCGCGGCGAAAATGGGCGCGCTGCACGCCGCAACGCCACGAGACCCTTGGAAGAACTTTCCGGGGAAGTGGAAAATGGAGATTTCGCCTTCGCGGACAGTGACTCTGAGCTTGGAGAAAACGATGATTTCTTCCATCCCAAAGAAATAGCTGAGTCGCATGGTAATGAGCTTGACATGACTAAAGAGCCACTGTTACCCGAGAGTCTGCGGGAATGGGAGGACGAAGAAAACCTCGACTCAATACGTTCGCTTTTCATCACTGGAGATGAATCCGCCGTTGGTGGTGCGGAAGAGCACAGTGAGGATGAATTGGAGGGCGGAGAATCCGAAACCACCGATGCTGCAGCACTCGCTGCCAAAAAGGAAGCACTCAAACGCAAGTTCGATGAGCAATACGACGATCCAGAAGCAAATAAAGTGGACTTTTACGACGAAAAGAAAGACGAGCTGAATCGCCAACTCCAACTCAATCGAGCAGAATTCGAGGATATCGATGCCGAGGCGCGTACGTCGGTGGAAGGTTACCGACCGGGAACTTATGTCCGCATTGAACTCTCCTCCGTCCCGTGCGAGATGATCGAGAACTTTGATCCTCATTATCCTATTATCGTTGGAGGCCTATTGCCGGCCGAGGAACGCTTTGGATACCTTCAAGTGCGCATAAAGCGACATCGTTGGTTCGCAAAGACCCTCAAAACCAATGACCCACTTATCTTTTCACTCGGGTGGCGACGTTTCCAGACCATCCCGATATACGCTCTTGATGATCACTCCATCCGTATGCGCATGCTCAAGTACACTCCAGAACACATGCATTGTTATGCGACGTTTTATGGTCCTGTTGCTCTGCCAAACAGTGGTTTTTGTGCTTTCAATTCACTGAACGAAGATAGCACTGGATTCAGGGTATCGGCCACAGGTGTGGTTCTCGACGTTGACCGGTCGACGAAAATAGTGAAAAAACTGAAGCTCACGGGGGTTCCTTTCAAGATATTCAAGAACACGGCCTTTGTCAAGGACATGTTTACCAGTGCGCTTGAAGTCGCGAAATTCGAAGGGGCCAATATCCGGACTGTTTCAGGGATTCGGGGTCAGGTCAAAAAAGCGCTCTCGAAGCCAGAGGGTGCATTCCGGGCGACGTTTGAAGATAAAGTGCTCATGAGTGGTGAGCCGTCATTTTTCACGTCGACACGACAGGGCTGACAAACGAGATGATAGACATCATTTTCTTACGAGCATGGTACTCGGTCCAGCCTCGCCAATTCTATAATGCGGTGACATCATTGCTCCTGTCGGATAAATCGCGATGGCAAGGCATGCGGCTCACGGGCCAAGTGCGACGAGATGAGGACATTAAGACGCCGTTAAATGTCAACTCGCACTACAAGGCTGTCGAACGTCCAGCGCGACGATTTAATCCGCTCAAGATACCCAAAAAACTACAAGCCTCGTTACCCTATGCATCGAAACCGAGGTCGATGAAAGCGCAGGGGACCAAGACATACATGCAGCAGCGTGCTGTGGTGATGGAACCGGAGGAGAAGAAGGCCGTTGCGCTTTTGCAACAGATCAGAGCGCTGCGGAAGGATCAGGTTGCGAGACGGAAGGAGAAACAACACGGGAGGAAAGAGGTACACCGGAAAAAGGCTGCAAAGGAGGAGGCGTTGAAGGGAGAGAAGGACAAGGAGAAGCGGAGGGAGATTATGAGGATGGCTGGGATCAAGCACAAGCGCCAAGCAGAGATCGAGGAGGGCACTGCATCGAGGAAGAGGAGGAGGACTGCGGGTAGCTAGCTGTGACTATGTGTGACAGTGACACGACGGGCGTCACGGTAATGCGATGACTACTCCGGCATGATTGGTTCAGTTCAGACTTGGGATGAGCAGACAGTCCGACTGGTATGCGAATGGCCGTGGGTCGCAGGGGACGTACTCGCCCGATCCTGCCACGAGCGGTCCCATCCACCCCCACGCGCAGGGACACGCCCACGACGCCGTGCATGACGCCCACAGGCTGTTCGCCGCGTACCCGACCGCCTCCGCAACGCCTTCTGCACATGGTATCGTCCTTTGTCCGTCTATGCTTTCCATGCTGACCAGACGCGAATAGTGACGAGGCATATGAGCAATCTCTCCACACCCGCCCCACCGCCGACCTACACCCATGCGAATTACTCTGCCCTCCACGCCATCTCCTATCAGGCCCATCCTTCGTCCTGCTCTCCCTTCTCAGAGTACTCCCGCGAGCTTACTTATCTCTCCGACCCTTCTACACCTGCCCAACACTCCCAGTACTGGCAGACGACCAGAGACGAATCGGTTCGGTATCTCTCCTATGGCACACCGTGCGTGCTCATCCGTCCTGCCTGTCTTGCCGACTAACATCTCGTCACTGTAGCGTCAGCCAATATAATTTCTCCGCCCCCTCTAACTGGACCCTCGCACCCTCCAACTCCTCCTATAACCCACCGGCAATAGCCAACTCCGTTCTCCAGCGGTTCAATCCAACATCGGCCTATCCGACACCACCCCCGCCTGGCATCCGTTCCTCGTCCTCCTCGCTCGCGTTCGCTCTCGGCTACCCCAGTCAGGCCAAAGCACAGCAGCGTGTCTATAAGCCAGAGGAATCGGGTCCCTTTTTCAAGGATTTCCTCAATCGCTCTGCCCAGCTCTTGGATTCAAAGCCCATCCAGCCGGCAAGCACCCCAAAGCCCATCCAGCCAGAAAACACCCCGAAGCCCATCCATCCAGCAGGCACTCCAAAGCCTATCCAGCCGGCGAGCACCCCTCAGCATTCACCCTCAAAAGTAGACTCGCTCCCTCCAAAACCACTTCCCCCAGTCGTCCCAAAACCTTCTGTGACCCCTAGGAAACGTAAATCTCCCGATGAGCTCATCACCCCTTCTCAAAAGCGCATACATGCGGCGAACCCCCCAAACTCGCCTTCTATTTGGAGGTCCACAAGTGAAACGCCGTCTCACAAGTCGTCAAAATCATCCCGCCAAGTGTTGGCATATGTCAACGTTCCTGCACCTACTTGGAAGACACCTTCGACAAAGCCATCAAAATTATCTGGCGATCCGGCCTCTGGAGACGAATCTGTTGATGAAGATGCTGATTATCTGCGTCACGATATACATGCCAGCGCCAAGTCCTCCGCTCGGCGCATTGGAGACAGGGATGAGCGAGGTATTATAAGCCACATTCCGGACAAGCAGAGCCTCTGACTTCCTGTGTATCACAGTTCCCCTTGAGAAGCTCAATACTTTAATTGAAGATATACTCGAGGCGGAAGATTCCCTTGCAGCTGATATCGAACCTGCTGACCTCCCAAAGGAATACTTTTCTCCCCTTACGGTTGACTGCAACCATCCACATCTCCAGCCAAGCATTGTAAGAAAATTGACAAAATACATCAGTCAGCTGGCTCGTCCCTCTAAGAGATCTAGACGTACAACGCGCGAGGGTGTCGCCCATGCTAGCTCTGGGTTTAAGACACGAGACGCGCTTGGAGATATCGGAACCCCCGTGTTATCGAGATTAATGAAGATTCTAGAGCGCTCAATCAAGGCAGGAGAGGATTTGGATCCTCTACGCACTTCCACCTACCATCCTCCGCCCCCCTCGTCACCCAGCAAATCGAAAAAGGGTCAAAAGGCACCCACGGATGGTATAAATGTGCAGGAGGAGGACGGTTCCATAGCGCATGACTCGCATTCCCAACAACTTACGGACTCAGACGTGCATGAGATGGCCGTTCAATTGGAAGTCTCTCGGGATAGCATTCTTGCTGCGGAATGTTGTATGGCACTCTTGAGCGGTGAAAACATCACAAAACAGGTTCGTGACTTTAGTTTGGGACTTTGCCCGGTTTACTCAGTTGCACGGCAGCTTTACTCGGAGGAGTTGATAACGACTTGCCTGAACACTGTCAAGAATCAGCTCACTATGGTCGTCTATCCTTTTGTAGAGGGCACAGGAGTTGGCGGAGCAGCGTCCCCCCAACTTAATTGCCTCCTTCGCTACACTCATTCTAGCTGTGGAGAATTGCGGAGGCTACTTACTGAGCTCTTTCAAGCCCTCGCTGCCGCCCTTCCTCGCATCAACTCCCTATTTTCCGCGGATGGGATTAGCATGTCTGACGCGATCATCATCCAAGCGGTTTATATCGCTATAGGACCGTTCTTTGTTGTCGAGTCTGCCGAAAGTGACACGAAGGGTAAGCGGGAGAATGTTGTGTTGAGCACATTGGGGAGCAGTGCCATGAGAGGCCTTCGCCTCGATGCTCTTTCAATCATTCGAAGTGTGAGCATCTCGTTGATACTAGAGGTTAGCCAACTGATCCCTTCAAGGTCTTTGCAAACCACGAAGATCAACGATCATGGATCATTGAAGAAATTTTATCGTCACTTATCAAGTTGTCGAACAGTCACAAGAAAGCTGGACAGTTCCGGTTTGTGCTTTTTGAAAATTTGCACCCCGTCGTTAACAATGTATCCGCAGTCTACGCGATGGCCGTTCGATACGTACAGTGTCCGCCCTACTTCTTCAACTCGTACAGACGTCGGCACGCGATGTTCGAACAGCCGCGCGGAAGATTTCCAAAACTCGTCAAAATCGTGCGCTGCGGAATCAGGACAGCACGACGGAGAAGCCCAAAGGTGTCATTTTTGATGAACTGGACGTGGAGGTGCGTAAGATAGGGTACTCCGTGTTTCATTTACGCTCATGGCACCAGGAGATACAATTGTACATGTCGGGCCTAGACTCGGCCACCAATGCGGCGAAGACAATCGTTCTCTTTCTGACACAGAGGTGCGTTCCTGTTTGCGTGTCCGCTTGCATACATTCACCACATGTCTAGGTCCGGGAAAGGGAAGCTGACGAAGAATTCAAACGAGGCCGAGTATCGAATCATCCTCGATAACCTAATCTCTGACCTCCTGGTTGTCCTGTATTGGCCGGAGTGGCCAGCAGCAAGTTTGATTCTGAGTGTGATTTGTAAATTCATGGTATGGTTAATTTAGACATAATCAGTTATGCGATTTAGCAGACTTTCTTCCCAGGTAGCCTCACTCGATGACGTGAAAACGACTGTTCAGATAGATAGTAACGCAGCGAAGGCAATAGCTTTAGATCATTTAGGGGTGATCGCTGCTCGATTACGATCAAGCGCTATAAAGGTTCGGCAACGGAGTGGCAAGCATCCGCTCGTCCCGCTCGACGAGGTATGCATTTCATGTCTTGAAATAATTGATCTTACGGTCGGGTTACCCAGATTCTTTCAACGGAAAATATGAAAGATTTGGAAGCGCTCACGACTCGCCATGAGACCATATCTTTTCACTTGGTGAAACGTTCTTCTGATGATCAAGCATACGAGGTACGTCATAAATCACAATGAAGTTTGGAGCTATATCACTTTGCTGAGATCAGAGCGCCCGCGAACTTACTTCTGCAATGTGGGGTCACGAACTGGCAAACGCTTTACGAGTGCTGCGTGGCACTCTACCCCAAGACGACGGTGGACCTGCACGAAAGTCATTGACGCTCACTCTTTGTATGAAGCTTCGGAATGCTCTGTCCGAAGTATGGACAAACCGTGGCAATGATGTTTTCGATGTTGGGTGAGTATGTATCGACACGGCCCGTCTCAGTGTTTTATACTTTGCTAGATCCGAAGAAGAAGCAGCCCGTGTTGACCAACTTGCAGAGGAGATTGGCACGGTTCAAAATCTTAGGAGCTCTTTCGGACCTATACTGAACGTGGTGTTGATGGCTCTTGACGCGCCGCCTGTGTTCATGCGGACCAAAGCATTGCGAGCTCTTGGCCAGATTGTGACCAGCGACTCCAGCATTCTTTCCACGGTAAGCATGCGTACAACGTTGCCGTCTGCATATATCTAATACAAGACAGGCGAACGTACGACGAGCTATTGAAGGGCACCTTCTAGACTCGTCTCCAGCTGTCCGGGATGCTGCTGTCGAGTTGATCGGTAGATACATGATAGAATCGCCTGAAGTGGTCGGTGATTACTACTCGAGAATTGCTGACCGTATAGCGGTATCTGCTTCATCGTCTTCCTTGCTAACAGCTCGCTGATTCTGACGCTACAGGACACTGGGCTTGGAGTGCGAAAGCGTGTGATCAAGTTGCTCAAGCAATACTACAGCGTGACTGAGGACCTAGAGCGTCGCGTCGATATTTGCACCAAGCTTGTCTTGCGGATGTTGGATGAGGATGACACTGTCAAGGACCTCGCCATCAAGACCGTCGAGGAGTTGTGGTTCCAGACTGTGCCATCTCAAGCCGTCGCTTTCAAGGGAAAGCCACCGTCATCAAGCAGCGCTCAGGACAAGACCTCTTTGCTCTCGAAGGTGTCTGTTATCATGGGCGTGTCTGCTTACTTCAAGGATAAGCAATCACCTTTGGAAGATCTCCTTCACAAGATTATGTCGAGTCAAAATCCTGCAGATACTCCCTTTATGCATGCGAAGTACTCTGAGATATGTGAAACTTTGATTGATGGCCTCGTCGATGCTTCCGATCTTCCTGGCTTTGTGAGTGTTGGGTTACTGGCAAAACCGAATTTTTACTCCTAGGCTTATTCGTATTCCAGACGGTTCAATCTTGCATCAGAACGCTCTATCTGTTCGCAACCGCATATCCGTCCGTACTGTCTGGCAGCAATGCTTCCACGCTACTTCCATACTTGAAGAACCCCGCTTCCGTTCGTAGAAATCCGTTAATCGCATGCCGCGTGTCCTAATCCCACCCCGCAGCCCGAGGAGTTGGCCGTGACTGACTTCCTGCTCCGAGTTTTCCGGATATCAATTCCCCATATGCCAAAAACCGCGGTCAAGTTTGGCCAGGAACTACAGTTAGTTTTGCAACCCATGATCGTGAAGCCGTCGAACGTTGGTGGTGTGGTGGTAGGTTGAGCCGACAAGTCCAATCGAGCGTGTCTGACTTTTTACCAAGTGCCTACAAGAAAGCGTTGCGTGCATGTGTGGAGTTGTACAGCATCTCACACATGACTTTCATCGACTCGTCGCTCTTTTGAAGTCATGCAATGGTAAGCCTATTGTCTCGAAGCATTCGGTTGAATCTCACGCGTTTCGCAGCTCGTCTTCAGCAAGCCATCGTCCGCAGTAGTGAGACAATGAGCGCTGTTGAGTCACGGACATTATCCATCCTCATCTTTATTGTGTCCCTACTCGGAGAACACTGCGACTTTGATCATCTCCGTGTTGAACGACCCGGTGAGTACAATGTTGGTTAAAATTATGACGGAGATTTAGTTCTTTGCAGAATTTGCGACCGAGTTGAATAGCGTTTCAGAGGTAATTCAACCCACAAAGTGATGCCAATTCTTCTAACTTTTACCTGTGATAGGGACCTATTGTAGAACACATCTATAACAGCCTTCTCTCCCTCTACGGAAGATACAACGATCCCGGTCTTAAGGGGCGGATCTTGCAGTGTCTAGGTGTGTTTCCACGTTCTGTGTGTGACTGACCTTATGGAACCCCTTGCAAGGCTTTTTGTTCCGCGCTCAGCCTACTTTGATGACGTTGGAACGGTCTGCTGTGATTATGGATGCGATTTTCACTTCGTCTGATGAAGAAAGCCGAGGACGGTTATTGAGGATCATGCAAGATTTCCTGGTTTCTGAGGCAGCGAAGCACGCCGAACAGCGCAAGGGTGAGTAACACATACCGTAAAACTTTCGTGTTGTTGACGCTCGCTGTTCCAGCCGCAGGGCAAGGAAAGGGTGATGGCGTTGTAGATATGGCAGAACTTGTTGGGAACACGGAAGGGTTTGCGGATTCTGGGTAAGACTCACTGTTTCGGATACACGTGATGATGACGACCCTGTGTTTTGGACAGTGTCAGCTCTGCGGTCGTTCAACGTTACATTTCGCCCATCTTGGACGCTGCGCTCTCTCAGAACCCGCAAATTCAGGCTGTTGCTGTTGATATTCTAACCTTCACCGTCAAGCAAGGACTTGCACACCCGCTTCAGGTACGCAATGTAAGCTATTGTGTGAGTTACTGATGCCACTAAAAACAACAGTCTTTCCCGATCATTGTCGCCCTCGAAACGAGCCCTATCGCAGCGACGAGCATCCGAGCAAACGCGTTGCACGCCATTCTGTACAACAAGCACATGAGCCTTCTCAATGCCCGCTTTATCGTCAGTGCGAGGCAGTCGTTCGATTACCAGAAGGTGATCTCGCCAAATAATGTCCAAGGTCGGTGGACTTTTTTTTTTTTTGGGTAGCACTGATTTGGTCGCTGCAGGTTATCGTATGCAGCCCGAGCCAACCGCCTTGTTGCAACGATGGTACTCGCTAATTCGGGAAAAAAGAGCGCCTCGACAGGATTTCTTGAAAGCGTTGGTCAAAGCATTTGATATTCCGACCGCATTGAAATCATCACAGGTGAGAATGCGTTCTCGCACGTTTCCATTCCTCTCATTCTGAGCAACAACCCTTAGGATGATGTTGACTTTTCTCGCTACATGGCCGAAAACTTTGCTACTCTAGACTACAAGACTCAAGAGGAAGTACTCACTGTCATCAAACACCTCACGTCTATTTTATCCACTTCAGGAATGCAACTCATAGAAGTCGTTTCTCCTTCCGACCTGCTCGCCCAGCTGCATGAGCCGCAACAGCAGTCCATCCCGAATGGCACCCACGTGGCGGTGAGACGAACGACTGGTACCGTTGGCAATCACTCATCAGAGTCATAGGACCCCGTTCTGCAACCCCCACTGGAGTCAAACCTCAACATCGACGTCATGAGAACCTCGGTTATAGTCTGTATTGTGATGTTACTGAAATCTCACCTGAAGGGGTTGTATGGTCTATCCGAGGAGTAAGTCAGCTTGTGAACTTTCGTGGTCCTGACTCATGGTGCCCCCAGAAAATGTAGTAAATTCGTTCCAGGAAAGAAGAGTGCTGTTGGAGACAAACCTGCCATCAAACGCCATCAATTTCCGATATCTTGGGACCGTCTGCCGTTCGCTATGGCACCTCTTATCCTACTTGAGCATTTGGCAACGCAAAGAGCGACGGTAAATAGCGCGCTTCTTTGTGCGTGGGTCGATCATTGACATTCCTTTTACGTGCAGTTCCTTCAAATTTGGAACGAGGACGGTGTAGTGGCCGAACCTGAAGACGACCTCGAGTGATAGACGGGTTTCTGTTGTTGTTGTTGTTCTTCGAGTTTTTCGTTTTTCAAACGCATATATCATTATCCTCTGTGCATTAATGTATTGTACTGTCTGGGCAATACCAGTAGGGATCTAATTGTTCAAGAGCTTTCGACGTCTCAACCCGTCCGGTAATATCTTGGCGACAAAGTACACCGTAGTTGTATGGTCTTATACAACTACGATTTGCTTTGTCGCTCAAAATCTCCATGTATATATACTTGACTAGGATTTCTACCTCGAATGTAGTGTGTAATCGTCATGGTCTCACGACGCTGCCGTCAATGAAAGAGACTGGTCCCTTTGGCATCTCGCCGATAGCCTTCTGGATATCGTTATCCAAGCATGGCTCATCTTCGAAGACCCATTTCAATTTACCGCCATAGGACTCCGGCAAGTCTTCCTCGCCGATCAATTCGCGAAGTGTATCACCAGGATCTTTTCCCAAAATATGAATCTTCCGACGAGTACCCTCGTCAAACCAGGCCTAGTGAACGTCTGACATATATGACAGGGGGAGAGTATGTTCTCGAGGTGCGCACCTTGACCCAATTCCATATGGCAGGAAAAAACGACGGGGAATTTACGATGGCAGTGGTATTCAGCGTTTCTGGGTAGTTGGCAGTGGCCATCGTGGACGCTTGTTGGAGGTGGCTTCGGAGGGACCACATCGCGGACAGCGAAATGTCCGTCAGATCTATGATCGTCGTCACGGAGGATATCGGTGTCGGTGGTTCGTGGGGTAAATGGGTGCAGAGGGGTAACACGAAGCGGATCATGCATTCGTAGAGTGCGACGCTACCGGTTAAGCGTTTAGCCACCCACTACTAGTATGCATGGTGCGCTGTCGAAATCCGACGTACATGCGCTGATACCGTCTTTCTGGTGGAACCGCGTCCAACTCTTGGCGCAACGAATTGTTGAGGGAAGCTAGTCGGTAGACGTACACCGGTAGACCTTGCTACAGACAGAGTCGGCGGTCGCGAAAAAGTCCAATGCCAATGTCAAATGAGCCGGATTGGGAACAAAAAAAGGAGAACTCATACTTTGTCTCGGCGCCCAGTCCAACGCGGATAGAACCTCCGTGTCGACTCCAGCTCAGCAGTGTCGATAGATTTGAACAGTTCGTCGACGCTGTGTTGCCTTCTCCACGCCTCTGCACGGGCGAATTGCTTCTCCGCCTTGTTGAGGTCGAACCGACGTGCGCGCAGAAAACGCCTTTGTTGGCAAACATTTCAATATGTGGTTATCAGACCCATGCCTGAGGGCAGACACGCACATGAGAGTCGCGTCATCGTGACTCGCTCGTACTCCCGAGTTGTCGGTCGGAGGTCGATAGAGACCTGCTTGGACGAGGTTTGCTTTGAACACCTCGAGTAGTCCGCTGTGTTCGCTGGTGGTCGTCTGGCTTCGTTGAGGGGTTCCGAGATCCTTTATGTTTGTGCCATCGGCTGCTGGAATAGCATCCGCGACAGCTGGAATGACGCCATTGGTGCCATTCAAGTTGGCATGGGGTTCATCGGATTGAGTGGGCATGTCCGGCGGTTAGTTGATGGGACAATGCAGTGGACAACCGGGGATTGGCGGCAGGGCCCGGGCAGTGTGCCACCCGGGCCAATGCTTCTGACTATGGTAGTACATAGATGCTAGTCAGTGGAAGATTCGACGATCATCGAGATCTTCAAGACTAGTTTACGACTACACGTCGTTACGTGGGACTACCGAATTACTTGACGCTGCAACATGCACCCAGTAGTCCTACAAATGTGCAGGGTTCACCCTTTTGTGTAACAACTCCAATAACTGTCTATCCTGTTTGTCCATGAACAGCATTACCGTCCCGAATCTTTGAACCTTGGTGAAGGCCAATAGGTAATCCCGTACGCTATCTCTCGTGTCCGGGGCTGAATCCTGTTCGAGTACGGCCTGCAATGTGTGTAAAATGGATTTAAGCAACTGCGGTTCCAACGAGACTTGAAATAATGCTGGGATGGAAGATGGGGAGATTGTCTGGAAGAGATAACATAAGTTTCTCGGAGGTATTTTTTGCAAGAGTAGCTAACTTACACGAATGAGATTCCATTTGTCCGTGTCGGATTGTAGGGACTCCCACGACTTGGTAAATTGAAATAGCGTCGTAGGTGGCTTTGGGGATCGTGAAGTACTTGTATTGCTCGGTGTTGGTCGTGGGGTAGATTCTCGCGTGGAAGAGACAGTCTCACTCGGTGTCCTGGTAACGATGGTGTGGTTTCCTGTATGGCGGAATATCCCACCTGACACTCTGACCGGCTTAGACTCTTCGCGCGCTTGTTTGGCTTCCACAAACGTCTGTGGCTTGGACGGAGGAGCTTGTGTTGTGATTGGGTTGCTTTCTTGCTTCAGTGAGCGCGATGAGACTGGCTGAAGCAGATCCGCATCTTTGGTCTCCGAGGGTGTAGGGATCCGTGTTTCATGGGATGGACGTGTATCGCCTTCAACTATCTCAATGGGAACTCGACGTCGTTTTGGGGTGATGCTTTTGGGCGTGTCAACAGCCTACGAATGAGAATCCAGCCCTTCACCAACGTCCTTGCAGGGGTAAAGACCTACGATATCCTTGGAGCGTTGTTTAAGCATCCGTTGCTGTGATAACTTCTCAACCTCAAGTATCTCATTCTTTACCGATTCGTTCGCAGGCTCCAGCGCGAGGGCATTGTCCAAGTCTGTGAACGAATGAACGACCATCAGTTTTGATTTGATATCGTTCCATACCTGCCTGAGCTTCTTCCAGGTCCCCAAGAGCCTTCCGCGCTTGACCCCTTCTGAAGAGTGCTTTGACATTATTGTAGTTCAGCGCTAAAGCTTTTGTGCAATCCTTTTCCGCATCCTCGAATCTACAGAGCAACTGATCAGCGGCGTGGAGCAGCTTTGGGGTGGATTTGCTATGGACGTACTTGCCTAGTTTGAGATACGCCGCTGCCCGGTTGAGGAAGAACGTGGCGTCGGTGTCGGCAAGAATTGCGTCGGTGTAGTGGCCAATCGCGGTGGGATAGTCAGCAGCCTTGAACGCCGCATTCCCCTTGACAGAGTGTCACTACGAAGAAACCGATTGGGTTTTCTGTCACTCACCTTGTCTTTCGCCAGTCTCGCCTTTTCTGACGCCATTCGGGTTTGGGACGTGGGAGGTGGTGGTTGGTAGAAGACCTTATCGATTTTAAAAGGTGACTCCTTTACTAACAGTCTTGACTTCGCATTAGTACTCGGTCAGGGCAGATTTACTTACATCCCTCAGGCTCTCGTCTGGTCTTCACGCGGGAGACGATCCGGTTTCCAGCCTGAGATCCCGCACAAAGTCCGGCCGTTCACGCAACCGCGGTCCAGGTATGGGGGAGATGAACGTAAAAGTGCCTCGGCGTGCGTCGATTCCGTTTAAACCACGTCTCTCCAGTCATTGCTCATGTCCAACTCTGCAGCCTCCGTCAGCAAACCTGCACCCTCGCTCTCATCCCCCCGACTTTTGCATTCTTTGGGCGATGAAAACAGGTCTGTCCTCAGTCTGACGGCTGATGCTCGGCACATCTTCGTCGGAGGCCAGTGCCAAGATATTTCGGTCAGTCTACTTCCGTAACATCGTTTTACCAACTCCTTAACGTCAACGTCAATAGGTTTGGGACAAGCAATCTTACACACTCAAAAATAGTCTTCGTGGTCATACGGGAAGCATACTTGCCTTGGAACTTGCAGAATACAAAAAATGGTTGTTCAGCGCTTCGGGTAGGAATCACGCGCTTCTTTCACTCATCAGGTTTCTGACGTTTCGTAGGTGATAGTACTGTTCGGGTAGGTACTTGATTTTTCACAGTAATCGTCCACGATCTAATTCAGATCAGATATGGTCCACAGAGACGTTCACTGCAATCTATGTCCTCCACCCTTATCTAGAGACCGGGGCAGGCGATCTATTCTCTTTGGCTTGGAACCCTGTTCTACAAACCATTTACCTCGGCTGCCAAAACACCTCGATACAATGGTTCGACTTTGGTCAGCGAGCCGCCGGCCGATCTCCCCAAGAACGGATCGATTCTGGCACATCCACTCCTACTCGCAAAGTTCACAAATTCTTTGACAGTTATCCTCAATACACTCATAAACCCGCTGATCTCCTCGCAAACAACCTGAGCTATTCCCCTCCCTTGGACGCAAACCCTTGTTGCAAAAATGTGATTGAAATTCCACCTTCCAACGTTCTTGATTCCGCACACTTTGGATACGTATATTGTATGGCAATGATGCCATCTCAAAGAACAACTTCCGGTGACAGTGCATTGCAACCTGATGCGACCTATCGTCTCTTAACAGGTAGTGGCGATGAGACGGTCAAGGTAGGTCAGATGTTGATCTGAGGATCACCGTATTCACCTCTCACTAGATATGGACGTGCACTTCCTCTGGTCCTGTGCTCGAACATACGTTTGAATGTAATCATGGCGCGGTCTTGTCCCTTGCAGTTACGGGCGATACTATCTTCGCAGGGTGTCAAGAAGGATACGTTCTGGTATTCGATCTCGAGACCAGGACACTAGTTCGGACTATCATAATCCAGGAGGTCAGTCAAAGCATTTCATGAATGCATTTGAGTAGAAGCTTATTATGCTTTCCAGAACATCGACATATTGTCACTGTCCATGATGCACTCCGAACTCTACACATGTTCCTCGAATGGTCAGATACAGGTTGGTGCTCCAAAGTCGTTTGGGCATCCCAGTAATACTAACCTCCGTGGATTTAAGCGATGGTCGTCTACATTTAATTGCACCGCGTTGTGGAACGCTCACGATGGGATTGTACTTTCATGTATCGTAACCCATTCGTCTGAGGCGAATGGATTCGTGCTAGTCTCAGGTTCCAACGACGGGTTTGTGAAGGCAAGTTGTCCATCTCACCCTCCACGCTGGTAATTCACATTCCATCCAGATTTGGGACATTGACTCGCCGTCAGAAGTGACCTCTGTTCCGCTTTCGGAAAATAGTCTGCCTGAAGCCGAAGATAATGGTCACGGTGGGCGGCCCGCCATGCAAACTCTATATCACTTACATTTTATATGCAGACATCATGACCTATGCACTATCGACCTTTGTCTCTATTCCAAGTGTCAGTTCTAATCCTTTGCATCTCGAAGATTGCCGCCAGGCAGCGATTTGGTTAAAAAAGTGTCTGCACCAACTTGGCGCCGAGTCAACACTAGTAAGGCTCTGCTTATGTACAACAACTAGTGATCGAGTTCTGGCCTTTAACAGTTGCCTACGGGCGAGAACAGGAGTCCACTGGTCTTGTCAACCTTCCACGGAACGCAAGGCAAACACCCAAAGCATCGGATATTGTTTTATGGGTAGAGCTGCGCTACTCATATGCTGTTTACTCGTTCACGATCTCTTCAGACATTACGACGTCATCTCAGCTCCTCGTGACGGTTGGGACTCTGACCCATTCACTGTCACTGGCCGAAATGGATATTTGTATGGTCGTGGTGTCACAGATAACAAGGGTCCTATCATGGCAGTGGCGTGCGCTGCCGCCGAATTGTTGAGGAAGAGGGCTCTCGGTGTTGACCTTGTGTTTCTGATCGAGGGTGAGGAAGAAGCAGGCAGCCCCGGATTCATGGACGCCGTTACGACGCACAAGGTTTGACTCCATCTCTTTGCGCTCTCAACATATTTTCACTCGTTTAGCCTCAAATCGGGGACATCGATGCTATTTTGCTCAGGTATCATCCCCACTATAAATTGACTGTGCTTTCCTAATTCATTCATGCAGCAACTCTACTTGGATAACTGAGTACCCACCGTGCATCACGTACGGGCTGCGTGGAGTCGTCCATGCTACGTTGGAGGTCTGTTCTCAGGATTTTAGATCCAATTTTCGTTCTAGATGTTTCCTAGATCACCAGTGGCGCTCCTGATCAACATTCAGGTATCGAAGGAGGAGCTGCGAGGGAACCCATGCTTGACATGTAGGTTACGATATCCGATAGCGCAGCCGTCTTTCGAACGTTCATCTCTAGGATTCGCCTACTCGCAACGCTGACGGACGGTCAGCGCAAAGTTGCAATTCCAGGTTTCTGTGCGTTACTCAAACCTCAACGATACCCTCGCTACCGGCTCACATCGCGATCTCAGATGACAGCGTTCGCCCCCAGACTGAAGACGAAAAACAACTCTACGAGCTATTGTCGTTGGTGGCGCATAGCCCCGCCTCCGTCCTCTCTTCACGGTGGCGTGAGCCCTCGCTCACGGTGCACAACATCTCCGTCTCAGGCCCTGGAAGTAAGTCCTGCGATTCGAA
>JBBPRE010000071.1:0-18332 GCA_038092935.1 Boletus roseobadius
GCAACAAGCTTGCAAAGAGTTCATCAACAAACATCTCGCGTCAGGAAAAATGGTCCCCTCTAAATCCCCGCAAGCCTCTCCTTTCTTCTTTGTACAGAAGAAGGATGGCAAATTGCGCCCC
The DNA here is from genome assembly GCA_038092935.1 of Boletus roseobadius. Lineage (NCBI taxonomy): Eukaryota > Fungi > Basidiomycota > Agaricomycetes > Boletales > Boletaceae > Boletus > Boletus roseobadius. Next base: position 122 of record JBBPRE010000071.1, read on the forward strand.
TGCCAGGACTATCGATACCTGAACACCCATACGGTCAAGAATGCCTACCCGCTCCCCTTGATCTCCGACCTAGTAGACAAAGTTCGGGGATCTTCCATCTTTACCAAGTTCAACGTTCGATGGGGATATAACAACATCCTCATCAAACCCGAAGATTGTTGGAAGGTGGCGTTTGTGACCCCTTTTGGGTTATTTGAACCCACAGTGATGTTCTTTGGAATGTGTAACTCGCCAGCCACTTTTCAGGCCTTTATGGACAATCTCTTTGGAGACTACATCGCGGAAGGATGGCTCATCATCTATATGGATGATCTCCTCATCCACTCCTCTGACTCCACTCTCCATGAGGAACGAACACGGAAGGTCCTTCAGCGATTTCGGGAACACGAGATGTTCCTGAAACTTGAAAAGTGCACCTTCAGTGCTTCAATGGTGGACTACCTTGGGCTAGTCCTCGACAAGGAAGGCGTACGCATGGATCCCGCTAAGCTCCAAGCAATTGATGAATGGCCCTGCCCCTCCTCCGTGAAAGAGGTGCAATCCTTTTTAGGGTTTTGCAACTTCTACAGGAAGTTCATCCCCTCCTTCTCAGATCTTGCACGACCTCTTCTTGACCTCACGAAGAAAGGACAGGATTGGTCCTGGACGACCAGCCAAAAAGACACCTTCCTCGCTCTCCAGAAAGCTTTTACCAACCGACCAGTCCTGGCTTTCCCGGATACCACACTGACCTGCATGAAACTGGTTTCATGCATAGTCAGAAAAGCTACTGTTACGAGTGGTAATACCCCCCCTTCATTTTCCCCTTCCTCCTTGTCGCTCGACTACCCAGAGTCGTCCTTGTGGGACAACATCCTCTCCGCTCTACGGGAGTACGAGTTATCTGACGATGTCTTCGCTGACTTCGAACCCATTCCGATTCCTTCCGAAGGCACAGCCTTCTTTTGATCCGATTACTTCCTTTCCGTTTTCTTCCGTTCCTATTCTCCCCGAGGACACCGCCCCATTACGTCACGTGCCTTTTATACGCGACGCGTTTCTTACTTCATCCACACGATAGTGCCTCCCCTATAGTTCCATTTCCTATTTAGGTCTCACCTGCCCTAAACGCCTTCAGGCAGTATTTATATTCGCGCTCCGCTGTAAACTACTCTCTAACTTTAACCTACACAATCTACTGTGTGTTCTGGTTCCCAGCTGGCTCGCTCCTCTCGCCACTGGTCTCGTTTCCCTCTCCTCATTTTACTCTTCGTCCTTCGGAGAGTATACACTCGACGCTAGTCACGGTGGGACTAGTCGTACATTAAACCTTCCGCAGATCGGAAGCTAGGCAACAGGAACTAGACACTCGTTGGTGTCATTTGTTACACGGTTGTAACAGATAGTGGTCTGAGAAAGAGTGGTGGGGTAGTGTCCACCGGTGGAAGATGTCTGGGATATTGCTGGAGAAGCTCTGTGGGGAGGGGGACCAGTGATGGGAGAGGACCTAGACATTCCTGAGAGTCTTCATTGGTCTGGCACAGCAGCGAAGGCGGAAGACTGGTGTGGAGGAGAGATACGACGTTCCTCGTTGTCTTTGTGGTCTCCTGTGAGGAGTTGTGAAAGGTTGATTTGCCTCGTGTTGAGTGACTATCTGCCTCTTGTGGCAGTCTGTCCGATGAATGGGTCATTGGGTGTGGTAACACCAACGAGGTAGAAACTTTAATCTTTTGTTACGACCACATAACAAGTGACACCAACGTGTGTCAAGTTCCTAACAGCTAAGCTTCCTATCAGAGGAAGGTTCAAGGTACGCGTAGTCCCACCATGACTAGCGTCAAGTGTATACTCTCCTGAGGATGAAGAGTACGATGAGGAGAGGGAGACGAGACCAACAGCGAGAGAATTGAGCCAGTTGGAAACCTAAGCACACGGTAGATTGTGTAGGTTAAAGTTAAAGAGTAACTACAGGTGGAGCCTGAATATATATACTGCCTGAGGGCATTTAGGGCAGGTGAGACTAAATAGAAAATGGGACTTTAGGAGAGGCACTATCGCGATGATGAAGTAAGATACACATCGTGTATAATAAGCACGTGATGGAAGGGGGGCAGTGTCCTCAGAAGGAAATGGAAGCGGAGAGAAACGGAAGAGAATATGAAATATGTAGCAGGACAGAATGGAATTAAAAGGGGGTGGTGCTCTTGGGAGAAGTCGGAGAGACAAAGAAGTCCGCGAAGGCTTCATCAGATATCTCGTATTTCTGTAGCAACATAATGATGTCGTCCCATAGAGACAACTCAGGATGGTCCAACGACAAGGTGGGGGAAAATGAAAGGGGGGTGTCACCAACCGTAACAGTAGCAGCTCGCAGCTACTCTGCTCATTTGTCAGTGCTAGTGACTTGTGAACCTGGGCTCAGCAAGGAACAAAAGTTGACATCAGGTATAGGGTTGAGGAATTGAATAAACAGTGGGAGCGGCAAGGACTTGAACAAGTACTAAGTGCTCGCTGTGGTCAATTGGTCCATTCAGGCATTTCGCATGCTGTCTTGCCTGGAGAAAGCATGATCAGCGAGTAACAAGAGTCAACTGCATGGTAAAGAGCCCTGTGGTGGTCGGATACAATGGAAATGAGAGTAAACAAATGGGGCAAGTTGCTGTGGTTGCGATGATTCATCTGTTCGGGGTCAGCATCTGGGGTGCGGAAGGTGTCAACGATTTACTTGAGGCATCATGGCTGGGAGATTCCCACACATGGTCGTGACACGTGACATTCCCTGAATCTTAGTTCACCTTATTTAGTTTCATTCCTCCCCCTCCTTACGATACATTGAGCTGATGAGGTGGCTTCCAAGTCATCACCTGAGCTTGCTTGTAACGTAGTTAGCCAAATAAGATGTGTTCATTCATTCACTGAGTCATGAGGCACCTTCAGAGTCACGGAATTTTTGCTTACATAATAGGATGATGATTATCACTAGGTTGGTAGGGCCAACAAAATATCAGGTTAATTAATTAATTAATTGTGTCTGTAGATAGTCAGACTCAGAGACTGCCTGGGGTCTTAAGATTTATTGGACTTTCAATTGGACTTACCTTGTATGGTGGGTCCTTTCCACACCTCTCGCACTTGTGCCCTTTCTCCTTGCATTTGTGATTGCTACTGTTGTCTATATATGTGTTCTTGGGTTGTTGTAGTTGAGCTCCACTCAGTGATCTATGTAGTCAGTGCAAAATTGTACTAGCATGCATGGAGATCAGATGTACGGCCGAACTTCATTGCCGGCAGGAACCCCCAAGTTGTTTACAGTCTGTATGACTGACAGTCGACTGTGAACCAGCCAGACATGAAAAAGAGGAGGGGATGCCCAAGGAACTGCATTTCATGCCAGGAGATTATCTTTCAAGTGTCTCTATCATCCTTCCAAACGGCGCTGGTCAACATGATATCAAATGATTTACATCTTATCATATTATCTAACCATCATTCCATTTGTCACATTGTGATTCTTGTTGGTAACCTGAATAAATACTGATATTTGTTTGAAATGGATTGGTAAGAATATATGGTTGCCCACCCACTATGATAGGCTCAATGCAGACCTCTCTGTAATATTGGATATGCTACAGTGCCTATCACCATAAGGCGGCACCTCTCCTAAGGCTGTGATTTTGACCCAGGCTATCTGGGATTGAAATTTTAGACAGAAACATGGTCCAATTTTCATAAATCTGCATTCTTTGAAAAACACCCCCTGATTATATAATGTTCACTTTTGAGATTACTACACTGAGAAATATTTCGGGAGACATGGCCTGCCCGAGATGGAACATTTCCCACTGCAAAGTGCCTCATTCCTGAGATCCTGGATGATTGCCCAGTCAAGACAATCTGTGCATTTTTTTGAAAGAGCTGGCAGTACATGGATGCAGTAAATTTACATGTATCACCACTGTATTGAACATTCCAAATATTCTAAAAAAAAAAATTTCAGAAAAGGCCTCAATGTGAAACAGGCAGAATTTTCCATAAAAAAGTACAGGTCCCACTGTCATTGTGGGCCCACTGTAATAATGAGTGTTGGGGTTTTACTGAACTGAGACTTGGAGGCTCAGTGTTAGTATACCAAAAACAGTAACTCCGATGTCCAAATATAGTAACTCTGACTGTTGGCACTTCAAATTCACTTTTCAGATAGTCCCAAATTTTCAGCGTTAGAATTTCAAAATTTTAATGAGATAGCAGGCTTCCTTTGGTATCTTAGAGTATATATACATGGTTAAAATACCACTTATTAAGTGTGTGGAGGTGCTATTATAATTTTCATGTCACCTATAAGTGAGTTGCCTATTTTGAGTGAGCAACACTGTATCATCCCACACTTTGGGAAAGTGGCCAACCTGCACCTGAAGCTGGACACTACCTATGAACTCTGTACCAATTTCTGGCTTAACAAGTATTGGAATAAACAGTTTTTCTATTCTCTCACACACTAGTTAGCATGGATGTATTACTCTCGGGAATGTCAACAGGTTGTGGATGTGGAATGGCCATGGAGTTCCAGGGTTTTTACTTCCAAGTTGCTGTGTATATGTATTCTTCGTCTGTTTCAAGATGCCCCGCCTGTGTTTCTCTGCCCACATTTCTCTACCTGCATTTCTCTGCCCCTTGCCCTCAGATGCCATAAGTCTTGCTACTCCACCTCGTCAAAATGCAATCACCTCAATGACATTCATGCCCTTTAAGCTGAAAACAGCCTTAGTTCCCACCTCTGCGAAACTTTACCACGCAGTGCCACTAAACGAAGACCTTCAGAATGAGTTGGATGGTGCCATCCTGGAAGAACTGGTGATAATGCAGAGCCAAGGTACCAATAATTCACATTATGTTTTGCATTTCTACCAGGCTGCAGGAGTCCAATTTCCAGAGCTTGTGGCACTGAAAGGCTCAGATGACAAAATACAGCTTTATGACACCAACTTGGGTTGTTGGCAACCAACCAATCTACCTCACATACTTTGGCTCTCTGCAGATTTTTTGACTACACGTGGCATAGGGCATGGTAGTGGATGGTTAATCAGGACATTGGAGGGCCCTTTGCCATCCACATCAGCACAACGTCACAGGAACCAGAAGTGGAGCATAGCGATCACAAGGACCATACAGGTCTCTGGCACGGTGTTGGTGACCAAGACTGAAGAGGGCACCTACCTGCTAAAAGCTGGCTTGGAGGAGAGCAAGACGGCAACATGGCTCAATTGCATTGCTGTTTCCCTTCGCTCCATACTCAAATCCCAAACTTCAGGGCCACAAACAAGAGCAAAAACCAAAGAGCTAGCAAACATGCAATGCATCTGGTCAGCAGAATTTGCCATGAGATCCGTGCCAGCAGATTTGGATATGAAGATGAAGCCTGACATCACTCTCCTCCAGAAGGACCCATTTGACCCCCATGGCAATAACTTGTGGCATGACATTGTATCTTTCCTTGAGCTTAGTAGCTCCGAAGACCTCTCTTGCATAGCCAAGCAATTAACAAGAAAGGCCTATGCTATTTTCGTGGTGCAACCTGGTCGTCGTTTTGTTATCGCACTATCCATCTTAAATTCAAATTTTTGCCTTCACCTCTTCAACCATGCTGGTGTCATTCATTCACGCAGGTACTCCATTCACCATCGCGCTGACCACTTTGTCTGTATAGTTTACATGTTGAACTTCAGGGCCCCGGAACTCGTCAGCTATGATCCCACTATCTTCTTCTCTCCTGTCATCACTCGAACCCCTCACACTCGCGTGCCTCTGACAATCTACATCGGCAATGTCCAGTATATTATCATACGCCTCCTCTTCAGCAGTGACTCAATCCATGGAAGGGCCACACTATGCTTTATCGTCATGAAGGCTCCAACCAAAGAGGACAAACAGGATGAAAATGGCAAGCAGTACATCATTAAGAGCTCTTGGGCCCGCATAGGGCGAAGCAACATGGAGGAGCAGATGTTGAACCGAATAAAAGATAAGGGTTTGACTTACGGAGTCCCCAATCTTATTGTGGCATGGATGGTTCAGATAGGAGGGATAGACAACTCAACCGATCTATGCTGACCTGATTATATCCAGCGCCACTTGGGCAAAGACCAATGACCTGAGGTTCAAATTCAACACCACATACTTCTCAAACCAGTTGGTATGCCTTTGGAGAGCTTTACTTGCATTCAAGAACTCCTCAGTGTTCTCATCAACATTGTCGATGGTAAGTATTGTTCTTGTTACACAAGTCAAGGGTGTTAATAAAATTATCAGTTCATGAAGCACTTGTCCTTCAGTGCAGCATTCTTCATCGGGACATTAGCATCAAAAATATATTGATGTACATTTTTGACTACAACAAGCAACACTGGCCAATTCGGTCAAAGGACCCGCAAGTTTCCAGCTGTCTCTCCATGAGAGAGAAAATAATCCAGGAACACAAATTTCGCCGTGGTCTCCTAATCGACTTCGACTATGTGAAGTTCCTAGATGGGGACTCCTCCATATCTGGAGGTGAATGAACAGTATGTAGGTTAGCAATGTTGGGTGATCCATTATGCTCATTCATCATCTAGGAGACAATCCCTTTCATGGCCCTCAATATCCTGCACGTATTTGGGTCGGAAACCGTGGTCAATGTCGCCCACCAACTGAAACATGATCTGGAATCTATCCTTTATGTTCTCGTCTGGATTTGTATTCTCTACTCTAATCCAAAGAGTCCAGAACACCAACCTCTCAATGCTCATGACACATGTTTGTGTGGGTGGACTTCCTGCAAAATGCATGCTGAGGTCGAGGCACTTTGGAGCATGAAGATGGGTGAACTTGTAATCCGAGTTCCATTACAACACTTCACTCCCTACTTCCAGGGGCTCATACCATACATTGGTAGACTCTATACTGTTCTTGCTAGTGTTCCTCTCACTCAGCACCCCCTCACTCATGATGTTCTCAGAGATATTTTGCTCGATGCTTTTTTTGAGGTGCAGGAGCCGAGCACTGATTTGACACATGTCCGGAGAAACTTGGGGATCACTGTCCCAGCGAAATGTAAGATGGAAGTCGAAGTGCACACGATGAAGCGATCTCGCCCTTAGACTCATCATCACTGCTATACTGTAGGAATGTGTCTTTTTCAATAATTAATACCCGTACTATGTGCCATCATTCGGATACTCTCTTGTTTGTGTATGTGGAGTATATCACGCATCACTTCTCCCCATTTGGTTATTTATGTACATGTAAACTCGTGCTGCAGCTTCAAGTTCAATGTTTCTTCTGACTCACTGCATGGTGGAAACACTGAAGGTAATTATGCCTGCTTCTGCTGTGGTGATGTACTTCCTGACTTGCTGCGATCAAGGACTGCCGGGATTCAGCATTACGGCCAGGACAACTTAACCGTTCTGACTCGGTGACCACGATGCAATCTGGAAAACTCAAGCTCAAGGTCCATTCTGACTCACCATGATCATCGATCAGGACCGGATTGGGAATTGGTCCCAGCGGAAATCTCAAAGGTAAGTATGCCTGCTTGTGTTGTGATGTAACAGCGTTCTGACTGGTCGCGATTGGTGGTGGGTGCATAAAACCTCAAGCTCCCTGTGTGCCATTGCAGTCTGCGTCTCGCTGCCCCCTCGTCTGGAATCTGTTTGCTCTGCCTCTTTTTGTGGACTCTTTATAATAACAAAAGCTATGAAGCAAAAGTGTACATTGCAGACACAGAGTGAAGATACCCAGGCTGTAGAGCCTTGCAAGAAAACAAGAACGACCATCAGTGGTGAAGGTATGCATTGTTCTTCCTCATTCATTGATAGATGCTCATTATCGTCCACAGGCCCGGATGTCCCACCCCAGACAACCCGTCGTTCTTCCAGGGCAAACATGGGCAAAGGGGGTCAGAAGGCTCAGTTGGAGAACATTGAGCATGTCCAGACCCAGAGTTCTGCTAAGGTATCAAAGCTTGTGGCTGCCACTGCACATGAACCATTGAATCCTATGGCTCCAATGGCTATTGACGCTCAGGTCCATCCATCAAAGGAATCCTCTGGGAACACGGTGTGCAGAATACTCCATTATCTGTCATCTATCTAGCTGAAATGACCTCAAAGATTCTTGCCAGCTCTCAGATGCACCCCAGTGGTCGCATTGCACCTCTACCAGCTTATAAAGCTTCAATGAAAGGCTCGTGCTATGGCTTCAAGACTCCCCTTGAGGGGAAATCCTTGCCAGGCCCACAACAACTGCCATTAACAGCTATGCGCTCTCAGGCACCTCTGGTTTCCATGGCAGCCTGTCACGGTTCAATTGCTCCGACCCTTTGCAGTTCCACCACCACTTGCCATGCCTTCAATGCTATTCCATCCCGCAGTGGATCCAAGAACCCCCTCATCTCGTGGTGGATCCATGGCCCCAACATCTCAGAGTGGCTCTGCCATTGGAGCTCCTGGCATGTTGTCTCAGGTGCTCCAACGAGTTCATGTACCTCTAACAAGAACCTATTTGGCACATAGTTTGGAAGAGATGACCCGCCAATTATGCCAATCCTTTGAGTCAGAACCTCCACCATATAAGTCTTGCAATGACAACAATGTTCCAGGTGATGAGAGTGAGAGCCAGGATCTTTCAGGCTCACAGCTCCATTAGGGGGATTTTGCCAATCATCAACCTGATGAGCTGTTCATTGATGAAATATCACCTGACAAGGATGAACTTGTGGCCAAGAAGGTGCTATGAGGTGAGTGTAGTAACCCTTGGGAATAATGCATACTGATGTATATTGTAGATCCAAACAGCCTCCCCAATGCTCACTGGATCCCCAGGGATTGTGACATTGGTAAGTGCTCATACATCGATAAATAAATGACTCATTTCTGAACAGATCCTGCCCTGCTCATGGAGAAATGCTTCCACAACAACTTGGGAAATGGTGTTCGCCCTGTTTCTGGGGACCGTGGCACAGGTAAACCAGCTGCATCAATGGGTCAACGACTAACAAAATTCGCATAGATCCTACCCTGTCCGCCAAGGGACACTCCGGCCACAGTGTTGCTCACGATGTTGTCAATGAATACCATCAGTGCAACCGCTTCCCTGTCCTCCAGATCCATCAACTCTTCACGATGTCCATCTCCAGCAACAACATTCCAGTGTCAGGGGCCAACATTGTGCTCACAGTGACAATGAAGTTCCATCTGCCCTCTCCTCCATTCCCTCCCAGGCTCAGCACATCCCCCTTCCAGCCCTGCCCATCTCCTCCCAGGCCCCATCTGTCTCCTCCCAGATCCTGCCCATTCCATCTCAAGCCTCATCTGTTCCACCTCAAGCCCCATCTGTGGATGCACCTCCGGGTCCACTGGATGGGCCTGCAACCAAGCTTTGTGCTTATCCGCTCAGCTTCTGCACTGTAATTGAATGGGCAAAACTGATCACACAGTGCGATGCCACTTCAATCAATCCTTTTACACCCCATCCTCAGTTCCTTGGTGATAAATGCATTGAGTTTTTCAACGAAGCCCTGGCTGAAACCCCAAATGTGCCGCAAGGTATGTAGAGCCCAGGTAATGGGTAGTGATTCCAGTGCTCACTTCCATAGGGTACTGGCCACAATATCAGAAAGAGTTGTCCATCCTGGTAAGTAATTTACATTGCAACATTCGCATTCTGATGACAACAGCTCTGGGAGGCCATGATGACCTGGCGCTCAACACTGAAATCCAAGGCCTGAGAGCTTGTGCCGTGCTTTTACGTGCTGGGTGAAGAGCTCCCCCCCACAGATAATAAAGTCCAAGCTCAAGCTTTGATTCATGGTTCTACTTTCACCTTCGATGGTGTTGACAAAGAGGTATGTCAACCTCAATATTCTTACAAGAACTAACATTCGTTGAAGGGATCAACCAATAATATGGCCGCCCCTGCACTTGGCTCCTTGATCATGTCGTTTTTCTACAACAGTTCTTCCTCTTTAGCTGCCATCTTTCCTAACGTCTTTGCAGGTGAAGTGCCGCAGGTGACTGTTTGCCTGGCAGCGACCGCAGTACCCATTCCACTTTTTTTTTACCCTCACGAGTACTAATTTTTTTGACAGTTGCGAGCTGCCATTGATGAGTATACTGCGACCGGCGTCCGGGAGGATCGAAAATTCGAGTACCAGGGATACTCAAAGATTTACGCACAGTTTTACTCAATGCAGCTCGCGATCAATGAAAATCCGAGACACGATGCAAAAACGCAAGAGCTGAGGATTCTATGGGCAAGTTCTGCTGAGTACGTTCCATTCACTACTAGTAACAACAATCTATCTAAATGTGTGTTTTCATAGCATGCCTGCAAACGACCCCGGTAATATTATCGCTTTCGAGAACGATTTTCAGCCAATCCTGGACTGACGAGTGGCTTTCCGTTTGGGGTTATGTTCGGCTTGTGTTTCTTGTTCTGTTCCTGTTCCTGCTCATTCCTCAGTTCCTGTTCCTGTCCAATTCCCATATTTGTCTGTGCTGTAATTAGTCCTGATAATATCACCTTTTGTGGCATTTATTTGACAAGTCCTTATAGCTCTGTCAAGAGGGAGCTTGCATTACCTGTATGGTCTGTCAAGGAACATATTCTGGTGGCATTTCATTTTGACTTCATTTGTCCACAGAACTTAGACAGATCTGTGGAAATCTGCAATACTAGGTACCTCTCTTTGGAGTCTGTAATACTACATAATTTTCTACAGTCCTGCACAGGCTATGGATGGTTTGCTGATGACTGCGAGAGGACGACGGGGACGAAAATAAGACAGCAGGCGAGTTGAGGGAGTGGGAGGACAGTTTGGAGGGGGTATATGTGGGTCGGAAGCCTCCTCGTTGTCGGCAACGATGGCAATGACGACGACGAGGGGCATGGGGTCAATGTAGTGAGGGGAGAGAACGTTGAAGCTCCGACAGCATTATCCGAGTTGAATGTCTGGTGCTCCGGCACTTTCCGGCAAAGCACACGGGCCAGGCAGTGGGTAGTGAGCATGCTTATCACACAGCAAGGATATCTAATCAGCCACACATGATCGCCTTAATCAATCGATCTCACACTTCCATTACCATTATCCTAAGGGACTGCTGAGTGCTGTAGTAAGTGGCACAACAGCCAAATTGTGCTGTACGCCCTAATTTAGCATGTTCATGAATTAGACACCCCTTACTAATATGTGACGTGAGTGGTGACACCCAGGTGGCTAGGGTCGAGATGGTTTTCGCACGTCGATTGAGGCAGACACATGACTAAGCCACCCATTCCCTAGCTGTTTTTCTCACGCACGTTGGTTTTCAGTCTCTAACCTCCTCATCCCACCAGCCGTGATATCCAATTGTGTGCGCCAGGACAAGTCTATCTTTTTGGTGCTATGTGCAATCCATATACATCGCATCCATACTGTGCCCCCTCCGTCTATCGTTACCTTCCCTGGTGGAGTATGGTTCTTCAGAACGCGACGATTTTCTTCCATTCCTGTGGGCACATTTTACCTCATACGCAATTTCCAATGTTCCCACGAGCTGGAGCGACATGTAAGTTGGAGGTTATCATATCCCGTAAACATCCACTTATTCCGCTTTTGACTCCTCCACTCGTATGTTGCACCCCTTCTTTGGCGCGCAGTGACCATCATTTTCGCAGGTTTTTAACAGTACACGACTTTCACTCAATGTCGTTGGAAAATCCAGTGGTCATTCCGCATTCCACCTCATTTGTAGCCGATTCCGTCTCAGACCCACCCTCTGATCCTACCATTCGCGGGGGTGGAGAGCGCGGTCGAGGTCATCTTCGACGAGAAGGGTGCGTACTACTTACTGTGCGAGTTATTTCCACGAGGCTTCGCCAATGAGGGTGGGCATGCGATCAATCGCGCCGTTTGTGCAGCAGAAGAGGGTGATCGTGACATAAATTGGGTCAGAAAAGGAAATATACAATTCAATGAGTGCGATCACGGTGGCCGAACTTATCGGGGGGTTCAAACATTCATTCCCCGGTACCAGCGAAGAGGAACACAAGAGAGGGTTGTCCCACTCAAGGCTTTGATGATTGGCGATGGGGAAGTAGTGCATTGCAGTAGTATGGGTGAGAGGGAGACATCTCTGGACGGGTTTTTGTGTAAGGCAGTCGTCTCGATAATTCGTCGTCCTGACCTGGGCCGAATTCTCTGTACCATGTTGGGACTAAAGCAGTTGTGTCAGACTTCTGACTACCACACGATGTCCCGGTTCCAGTATCTGTCTGGCCCTCCGACTTAACCCAGAGTTGTGCAAACATCCATTACGACATCACCTATTTCCAGATACGTGTTGATTATTAGGGTTCTGACAGATCACTGTTACCAGAAACAACAGGGGTTCTTCGCATCACTTCCGCAGCTGCCCTACTACCAGCCGTAGATAAGGATGACGTTTTTGATATATGGGAAGCACCACTGATTCTCGTCATCACCAAACTTTTAGTTACCAGACCGTTACCCAAATATATTGGTAGGTTTGTGGATCATCAACCAAGAGAGGTTCTACAATGAAATAATTCCCGGTCTTCAAGTAAATATCAATATCAGCACAAATAATGATTTCGAACTGGATACATATTCATGGACAGGAGTAGGTAGTGATCAGAAGATATACTGTGATGCCATTTATACTAAGTACCTTGGGCTGAGTGCGGGCGTGGAAGGAGTGTTTATGTACAAGTTTAAATGAGCGACAAAAGAAACCGTGTGGCATTTTTGATCCGTAGTCACGCCTTGAAATAAACAATGGTAAAAATAAGGTGTTGACCCAAAAGATCGCTCTGGTTTGGCGCCACAGCTTCAAGGCTTCTTACTCGCCGTCGGGGGTCATAAGATATGATCCGATTCTAAAAAACTACCATTTTCTTTTTACCGCAAACATCCTGTGCTGTATACAAAGATGCGCTCGCACCGCTTTCTGTCATCATGCATCACCCTTCCATCAGGCTATATTGCATGTTGGTTGAACGCCAGACGACCACACGTCACTCATCGTTCAAAAAAGAGTCTTGAAACGAATATTTAATACATCGGGTAGAGGATATAACTGCCAGGGCAACATAAGACCGAACCACCCTCTCCCCGACTCTCATTCTTTGTTTGTCATTGAACCATCAGACATCACTATTTCTCTTGCATGTAGCTGCTATGTCCTCCGACTTACAGTCTGTTTTGCAGCTTCTCCAGATGAATAACTATACATCCCGTACGATTGCTCATATTTTCTCTCGATGATTAATCTTATCGACCAGCGCAGTTGTGATTGTCACTGCTGTCGTATATGATTACGGTGAGTGATGCTCATGTGCGGCATTGTTTTCATCCTGAAGTGATCATTGCAATCCTACCCCTGCAGTCCTCACCTTTTCGCGAGAGGTATGTTATTTCACTCTCCATGTCATATCAATCAGCTGACAATATTTGAAGATAGACTATGTTTGGGTGAGCGACAATTATCCGTAACCACTGGGTCCCTGACGGTCCCACAGTGCAGACCCTGGACCTCAGTCTCCACAATCTTTGTTCTGGTGTGTATGAAGGCTCAGAGGACACTGTTCCGAATTGACACTACCATAGGTCCGCTATCTCGGCCTTGGTTTTGCTGTGTAAGTCTACTGTTGCTATGATGCATACTAAATTATATAGCTAAGAATTACACCATGCTGAAGTCTCGAAGGCCTCGGTATGTTCAGAATCAAATCTGAGGCTAGCTGGGCTAATCAGATGGACATTTACAGTGGGTAGTGTCTTTGTCCCTGGCCCTGTCATAGTCAGTGCTTCTTCGTTGCACCGAGTTGTCTGTCATTAATATAGTGACCATCTTGTGATAGATGTATGCATCTAAATTCGGACTGAAAACAATATTCATAACAGTTCAATAGGTGTAAGTGGATTCGTTTACAGTGCCTGCCACACAATCAGTATGAGACGATGATGTTCCCAAGGTACTGTAATGGATCTGGTCGCTGTCTGGGGGTTTGAAATATTCATTACAGCTGCTGATTGTAAGTTGCTGTACCCTCAGTCCTTTCTCCAGACCGTGATTTCAATTACAGATGTAATGATCCTGCGAGTGTATGCAATGTGGAATCGATCCAAAAAGATCCTTTGGGTCCTCCTGTGCATCTGTATTCCGCAGACTATTTCTTCCTTCGTTTTTACAGGCATCTACAACAATCCCAATACCTACTACTCAGGTATGTACGGAGCCGAATTGAACACATCACTGCATCTCACGGAGGTGGACGTTCGTCACCCTCTACCCATTTATCTAGCCACAGTTGTTCAACTGCTCAATTTCTCTGTTTGCAATTACTCATTGAACAACACCGGGCCACTGTTTTACGTGTATCGTAGAATGCCGCGATTTATTCTCGGTGCTACACTTCTCGTTCTCGCCCTCATCCAAACCTTGAAGCAATCAGTTCAGATGTACAAAGCAACCAAACAGTGGAAGCCTAATCAGTACATGCAACAGCTTGTGAGAGATGGGGTTCTTTACTTCCTTGTGTACGTCTCGCTTATCCACTCTCTTTCGTTCGTCACCATTATGTTCTCCTATCCTCCTTTAAGTTATTCCCGAGTATGCACAAAAACCAATCACTCAGTTATTTTCTTCTGAACTGCTAGGAACGTGCTTTACAATCTATCTGGTATAATCCAAGAAGGGGATAGTACAACAAGCAGCAATTTGGTGCTCTTCCTGACCGTGTTTGGTTACATATCGATCTGCCCCGTTATGCCTCGGTTCATCACCAGCGTGCGGGAGCTGTATGACCGTGACCTCCGTGGCTACCGCCAGGGGATTGACACCGGATTCGGTGTGTTGTCGCAACCCACTGCCAGTCAAAACGCGGTAGTGTCCGCGATTGCGTTCGCGGATGTCCCACCGGAGCAAGATCAGGTCGTGGAAGGGGAAGCGAACGAATCGGATGGGATTCGACTCGAACCGTTGGGAGATAACACGCCTCAGGTTTGAACGAGGATTTTGGATAGAAATTAAAGACTCGGACGAGCCTCCACAAGTGTTGGGCCATTGGTGAAAGGTGGAGGCAGGAGTACTTCCTACGGTGACTCGGCTTGTTTATTTTACCTATGCACATACCTCGCCTTCTGAACTCCATATATTATTTATATCTCAAAGCTCCATTATCTCGAGGGAGCTTCTCCTTTACACGCGCAATTTGGTCGGTGCTGTAAACCTTTTCAGGACCCACATAACGCTTTGATAGAAACTAGCATGTTCACATTCCTCGGGTGCTTACTACGACATATACGACGGAACCAAAGGGTACTATCAGCAAGGAAATGGATGAGCATCACGAGCGCACGTCGCGGAAGGCATGAGCTCGGGTACTCAACGATTGTTTTGTTCCCACCACGCACGGCATCAACCCATTGGACCATTCACTCGAAACATGTCTCGTTCCTACGTCGTATGGTCGGCAAGCTGGATACAACTAGCGAGAGTTCAGCATTCCGGTAGTATCCAAACTTGACGAGCGGGCGCTACATGTCTACATCGACCGCAGACGATGGTCCAGTCTCCACTGGAGTTGCTTCCCATATCAACCTCCAGATCAAACGACACGCACACATCCCACTTCACGACGTCTGCAATCTAAAGAAATAAGATGTATTGTAACACGAAGAAAAGACGAAGGAAATTCAGACCTTGGACCGAGGTCAATCACAGCGTGTACCTGAAATCAGGCGCACGATCACCCAAGTCTCTCAATTCCTGAACCGTCAATTGGAGCCTTTCCCCTCGCTCAATGCGCTCCTGCAGTGCTCGATCCTTCGCGTCGTTGATGCGTTTGTACGAAAACACCAAGATGGAAACGACGATCAGTCCAATACCGACGAACACCAGCTCCAGGCCATCTACACAACATCGGGATATAGTATGCATCAATGACCATGAAGAAAGGGAAGAGCAAGTCACATGACTGACGTCCAAGGGCGCATCGTGGCGAATCCTGCGATCGATAGATGTTGGCCGCGATAGCTCCACTAAATGTCCCGATATCGATCTCGAACGCCATACCTACAGTGCGCTTATGTTGACCAGAGAGGTTATTGCCTAGCCTACTCAAAATGCTCGGCTGGTTGCAGTACGAATATGGGGATCGACACATACCATGCAACAACGCCAGGGAATGGAGCATAATTTCCAATAACGATTGAGAAAGTCCCAAAGTACTTGGCCCCGTTTGGGGCTGATGATATGTTGATAGAACACCGAATGAGAAGCAAGAGGAGACCAGCGTAGATGAATGCAGAACGAATCTTGAGTTTATCCGAGTAGTGTGCCCAGATGAGAAGGACAATGGCTAGATGGATGTGTAAGTCGTCAAGTATAGATAAATTCACCGAGAAACTCACAGGCGACGATGTATGGTGGGACGGTAAGGAGTTGGCTAATAGCAGTGGTGTAACCAAAGCTGTGATCCATCATCAATCACCAGTGATAGAGCAGAATCATGATCACCAACTAGTTAATAATCGTTCTATGCATAAGGAAGAAACGTTCATGAGGGCCAGCAGACAAACAGTAAGATAGCTTACGGAAGGAAAAAGGTGATGCCATACACTACGTCTGAATGGTGAGCCCCGCACCACCAACTACGAAGAGCGTAACCATTACGCACGAGGAGCAATCAGGGACATGTAGACAAGTAGGTGCAAATAGACCTGCCAATCAGTGAAGGGAGCTATGACATGGCGGAGGGAAAAATGCTCTTCCTCTCCGGCGGTCGAGTTGTCATATTCTGGTATGCATCAGTCCATGCACATCTTAAGGAACTGCGACAACACACTTTTCCTCCGTACAAGGTACGCACGTTCTTCCGGCGTCAGGAAAGTGGCAGTCGACGGGAAATCGACGATTACTGACAAAGGTATCGAAACCGAATCTTGATGATCAAGAAAGCTCTGAACCCACAAAAGAAAGCAGCAAGCCCGACAACCACAGTCAGCAGCCCTTCAATAATCTGTTGAAGTAGCTATCAGAACAATGATCACGATGCTTGGACGTAACTCACAAATATCCACGACCAACCCTCCAAATGACCTACTCCACCCATGTATCCTAGTCCAAATGCAAAGAGACCCGAAAAGGCACCTTGAATTACGTCTTAGAATAGGACCACATAAAAGTCGTCATGGTATTCACCCGCTACTGTTGCTGCCCCAAAGAAGAGACCAATGCAATACTGAAGCATATGTCTCGGGTACCACAATGTAAGGCTATGGCGCCCACGTCAGTTCACAACGCACTAATATACAACACCAGGCAATAGGCCAGCTTCGGCAATGCCAAGACAGAATCGTACACCAACCAAATGAGGGTGTCTGCAAATCAGATTTGTCAATCTCGAGACACGGCAACAATAACCGCGCATTACGTTTTCACGAGACCCATCAACGTGCTGGAATTGGAATGAGTACCATACCCAAGTTATGCGGATAACAGAGCTACGTACATGACAGCGCCCCACACCACCTGAACGTCATCAGCTGACAAAGAAGAGGATCAAGGCGTCCAACTCACCATGATGCCCGGAATCCATCATACGTCCATCGTGCATCAGCAATACATGTGCGCTACCTTGGACTAGCCTACCTCGATGGACGGAGCACCTTCAAGACGAGACTAAAGGGCGGCATAAGCTCGGCAACGGATCTCGGCAGCATGACACTCACTTGGCGGGACATTCAAACACACAATACGACTAGCAGAGAAACGAGCTGAAGTGCGAGCTTAAAGATAAGCGCAGAGTACATACGATGAAAAATATGGTCTGTAATTCGAATTAACAGGGGTATCCGTACAAGGAAGCAATGACGCACGAGTGCAATGTTGTATTCGTTGCCAGCGAGATCGAGCTGCGTCAAGAGACCATCGAGTTTGGCGTTCCCTTGGTCAAAGTGAGTCTGCTGCGGTAGACCAAGTATGCCGAGTGACGAGCAAATGGCCGGCTAATGAACTTGTGTACATACCCACGGCCGACGGATCTCCGTAGGGTACCGTAATCCTGGTTTGTAACCCAAACGCTAGATGCGGCGGAGGGGAACCCACCTGATTTGAAGTCGTTCTGACTGCCTTCTGAAAAGGCGGACAACGTGCTTCAAGAAGCACTAGATTCGACGAGCGGCATACCAAAT
>JBBPRE010000072.1:0-18268 GCA_038092935.1 Boletus roseobadius
GAAGCTGTTCTGGTCACCGATCGGTGAGGAGGCTTAGCCGAGAACCTGGCGACGGCCAGTCAGGCCCCCAGGACCAGTCCCGACCGCGTAGGACCACTGTAACACCTCCAGGAGTGGCTACTATTCATTGTTCACTTACACAGGTTCCAGCAGAGGTGCCTGACCCTGAAGTACTGTTGGAGAAGAAGTTCTGATGGTGGAAACGGCGAAGCCGCTTCCCAGCAATTCAATTAGGTGATCCTTAATTAGGCTCCAATATTCGGCAAACTGAGGTTGTCACAAGAAGCTTTCGACGGACCCCTCATCCGTCTTGGTCTGTCTTCGTTGAACCGTGGCTTGAGAAGTAGGCGCGTCGATCAGGGAGATCCATGTGCTTCCGACTGGTGATGGGGTGCGAGAATTGGCTGCCAGCCCGCCGGCTGACTGGTTGCGTCGGAGATGGGAAACCAACTGGCGTGGTCATTTCAGTTTCTAACAAGTACTCGTTCCATATCTTTGCACAACATCAAAAAAACAATATCTGAAACAGGACCCATATGCATTGTGTCAGCACTGAGCGTGGACTATCATTGCGGACATCCATTTCTCCGAGTTTGCCTCTTGCTTCCTGTGTTGGCTCGAGGCACCTGTTGCATTTCGTAGGCAACCCAGGTCTGATCCTTCCTGATCCCGTGTCTTTCGGGTTGTCTTATGCATTTTTACCCGGATGGTTCAAGAATGTACTCGCGCCATCAAATTTCATCACCGTCACCAGACGCCACAGTGGAGTCAGGTCCCTATCACTCGACCCGTCTAGTTCACTTGTTGCACCCAACACGCTCCAACATTTCAACATCGGTGGAATGGAAGTCGGTGTACAAGTTCCAGAACGCCTGTAGAATGTGACCAAAAACACTCGTACGTGAAACAAACGAAAACCATTGTAATCTCTTGTTCGAATCGGACGGCGACGTTCGAGACTCTCCCGACTCGTTTGGATCCAGACTTGAAAGCCTGGTGGGCGGCAAGTAGCGGACGGTCATTCCCTTCCATTACCAACCCCAAGATACTTACTTCCGATACCAGCTGGCTCTCACAGATCAGCTTTTAGCCAGACATTGCCGCTCCTCCCCCCCTGACCTTCCTACGTCGTCTCTCGATTTGGAAGAGGTCGTATTGTCAACTCCGCGAGCACTATCCGCTTCGTGCGACAAGGTAACTAAGTCCGCTTTCGCGGAAGCGGAGTCAAACATGTCTCATGGGCCTTGGCTTGTGTTTCGTTCCTCGGGCAACTGGCTTTCTTCGTTTTGCAAATGGTACGGATTTCTCCGGGGAATACGTACCAGCTGCGCCTCGGAACTTGCAGAGCTGCAGTACTGCTTGAATAGCTTCCAGGATCAACGCTCACTGAACGGTACGTGCGTTGCTGATCCAACGAGTAAGGATTGTGAAGAGAAGCTGATTTGGCTGTTAACTCGACATCTATCCGCATGTTCCCCGGAAGGCACTCGTGAAATGATCCTCGAAGATGCAAAAGGTATGAGACGAAGTGCCGCCCTTGATGGGTGGGAGACAGAAGTAGGGAAGGCACGGAAGAACACGATTTCGTTGTTATATTTGTACCTTTATCTACGGATATCAGTAGTCATGTGAATTTGGCACTTGTGTGCCGACCAGAAAAAGCTATAAAGGATGATCTGCGCAAATTCTTGGGACACAGCACGAGTGCATCAAAGGCAAGGCCGTGTTGAACGAGATCAACTCATAAATATGGCTTTTCATGAAACGTAGCGTATGTCCTTTCGCGGAACATCTTGAAAGGGATATCCCGTCAATGAATTAAACAAGTGGACGAATGAAACTCAAGAGCTATATTCGACCGATTTATGAAGCCACTATAACGCGTTTGAAAGGCGGCGCCGTCAAAATTTGCCACCCACCAAGTCTTCCATGGGATTAATGAGGGGAATGTGGGCAGCGCAAAACCGGAGATCCACAAATTGCCAACTCGATAAATACGTTAACTAGGGAACTTTCAGTGTTGGCGCAACTCTTGAGTGGAAGAATCAAGGAAACCCAACCATTTTTGACCGGTAGAAGGTTTTATTCTAACCATCAATCTGGGCGGAGCTTTTCCGAGTTGACGACGCCACTGGCTGTGGCAGTAGACCTTCTTGGTGGTGCTAGAGCAAGCACGGGTGATGTAAAGCACCAATGGAATTCAGGCTGGCTTGCAGGGGTGTGCAGCGCCGCATAGTCACGGTGTTCGGAAATTTGGGACCGATCTGGAGCTGCTTTCGTGTGGCGTGTCGTCTCCCTAGAGGAGACTGTCAGTGAATCGGAGAATCTGTCGCTGGGTTTCGCATCAACTTACCGGCCCGTATACCTCCTTCTACAAAAACAAAAACAAATACCAGCCTCCAACTAGCCTCGTTCCGAGGACCAGCAAACAGCCAGGATGCTCTCAGGGGGCGTGTGTCCACGATCCTCTGCGAATGAACCGCGCGAGTGATGAGCGAGGCAGAGAAGTTCGCCATCCCCGTGACCCCAGCACGGTGAATTGTACGGACGCCAGTCGCCACATTCCCGAAAGAGAATTCCTATGGCCAGAAACCACCTCTCCTAGGCCATACGGCGTCGGGACCTATCCACACACGACCTGTTTTTGTCGAGTGTGGGTCAGGGCAGCAGTACCTGGTGTCTACGCCCTGGTTCCATGCACCAAGGATTTCTCAACGCAGAAATGGATTTTCCAAAAGGCACCAGCTACCGTTGTAACTGTTCTGTACCTGGAGGACAAATCCCCCGTTATGGAGGGGCATCGGAGGTGTGTTGCCTCATCATCATCGTGAAATGGAGGTCAACTTCGAACGCTTCTGGCCCCTGTGGGTGGAAATTCGAACATTCTATTCCATAGGAACCGAAAGACGTGATACCTCAGCGATCTTCAGGCCAGAAGTCGAGTAAAGCTTGAGCCGATAGATCTAGAGAGATCCAAGAATGCTGGGGAATCCGTGCGTGGTATCTTCCTATAAAAACGGCAGAGGGAGTTTCCTCTCTGTATCGGCTGGCCATTCAGAGCAAAAACTGCTACACAATGGTCAGACCCTTTTCCATCCCATTTGTATTGCGTGGTTGATACCTTTGCTTACAGAGGTATAACCTGCAGTACATACCATGGGAATGGAAGAGGGTTTGGGCCACAGTGTAGCAGTCCTCCTCTGATCATACCTGATATCTGGGTCATTCCATTACTTCGTCGTCTCAATAGATAGGTGAACCTACTCATATTCTAGACACAGAAAGGTCCGGAACCCTGGAAGAGGATCACTTGTATATTCCTCGAGCAATCGCAGGGATCGCATGCCAAGTGAAAATCGTGATTGCGCTGGTCGCGGTGTCACGATGTACCTCGCTTCGAGCGATCCTGCGAGCAAGTGATTGCTTATCGTCCATCCTATTCCCCTGTTTCGGTGTTTCGTGAGTGTTTAGAGCTCCATTCTGCGCTGAAGTTCCGCAGTCGACTGACCAATATC
The DNA here is from genome assembly GCA_038092935.1 of Boletus roseobadius. Taxonomy (NCBI): domain Eukaryota; kingdom Fungi; phylum Basidiomycota; class Agaricomycetes; order Boletales; family Boletaceae; genus Boletus; species Boletus roseobadius. Next base: position 3,516 of record JBBPRE010000072.1, read on the forward strand.
CCGGGATCTAGCTATAGTGGCTTATGCGAGCCACGGAATATCGCCCGTGTGTCGCAACTGTGCTAGCCTGAGGAAGCATGTGTGGGGAGGTGAAGAAGTTGTTGCTATGTTTCGCCAGTGCCATGAGAAGTAAGCTTCCGTCTACGGTCTAGGACCTCTATTCTTGGTCACCCATCTGTTCGCCGATTACTCTTGCAGGTAATTAGGGAGGCTATTTTTCCCCAAAACCGTTCACGTCGCTTTGATCATGTAGAGCTTCCTGCTTCAGACCGCTTCCTGCTCCAGACCTGGTTCAAGGTGTCCGGCGCGTAACGGAATACCAACATGCGAGGAGACCAGAGAAACCAATGCATGGCCTTCAAAGTTGATGTGTTCAAAGAGATGCCGTCGCCGCCTGCCCTTGGGCCCTGGGGAAATTCCGGGGTATAATTATGTTGAGAAAGAAAGGGAACGCGACTAAGCATTACACAAGGGTACCCGAGCCTTCGGGTTTTTCACGAAAATCCGTGCCGCTCAGTCATCGGACGGTCCCTACACACTGGTATAAGGTCCATATTGTACGGAGTCTCACGCAAACCTTTTCCTCTATCTCACACCTGCTACCAAAAGGTTCAATGACCTGGACTTCTACATTGCCGTGATTTATTTATTTCAGCAAACAAGCCAAGCGGGCCCCTTCCGGACGCGACTTATACCACAGCGCCAGGCTATGAAAATTGCAACGGACTCGCCCTACTCCGGGGATTTATTCATTCAAGCCCCCGACACCGACCGAATACCCCTGCCTGCAGCGAACAAGGTTCCAGCGTTTAGACTTAATTCAATGCAAGATTGTTGATCCTAAACTCCGCGAGGCCAGACTTCGCGGAGTAGAGCATGGAGACATGTCAGTAAGTATACGCTTTTATTTTGAACCTCGTTCACAAGCAGTCGGATCGCAGCGGGTTGTATGCAGGGATTCATATCATCTGCGTGCCCGTTTGTAACCCCAGATACAGTCGACTCCCTCCCAACACGTACTCTCAGGATGGCCGCAGGGTATTGGTTGTAAGGGAGTACGGGGTGCTGGGCTTGGAGGTGTTTCGAGTTTGTTCATAATATATATTCCTAGTACATTCTTCCTATGCCTTCCTCACATTTGTTGAAAGCTCTTTTCCAAAACTTTGCTCAGCCAATGCAAATTATTAAAAAAAAATGTCGGTGATGGTTGAATCAGATTGGTCGCACACGGCCTTCTCCACCTTGGACAACCACTCGTAGAAATAAAAATACCCTTTTTAGTTAATGGGGTTAGGGTTAGTTGGAGTATGGGTTACGAGTTATCAATGCAAAATAGATTGGGAAGTTGAAAAACAGATACACTACCAGGCAGCTTAGTGATAGGAATACAACCGGGTTACTCCATAGTCATGAGCGTCTTTACGCCCAGTGGCCAGGTATCACAGGGTGCGAAGAAGACAGACCACCGTCCACGGCGATGTTTTGTCCATTGACATAACTCGACTCGTCTTCAAAGCATGGCAGATCAGTCCCGAGCGCGTCACCCACCAGCAGACGTATCCAAGCCTCACCTGATGCCAAGAATAGCGCCATCTGGGCAATTTCTACGCCGCGTGGTCAGCTCGTGGAAGCAAGGTTTTCGAGATGCTAACACGAAATACGTACCCTGTGGGACACCGAATCGGCCCATTGGATTCAATTGTCCGATCTTCCCTGCGTTACCTCGTTCACGAGCGACATCGAACATGTCCTTTGTCATGTTTGTCTCGATCAAGCCAGGGCAGATCGAGTTCACGCGAACGTCAGTCTTCTGCAATTGGTATACGCTCGTCTTCGCGATCGAGTTGACGCTATAGCGGGGATGAGATCGTTGTACGAGGGGAAGAATGGTGCGATCTCACGCGGCTTTGCTTGCACTATCTGGGTCGTTGTTTATATGATGTGTGTTATATAGATGAAAGGGGCTTACAATCAATGGTTCCCGCGCCCGAGCGCAATCCAGCAACTGGTAATGGGGTTCAAACACAGAGAAGATTAAAAACGGAGGTAGGACGGACCTGAAGCGGTCAATATAATGCTGCCGCTGCTCAACGTCTTGCCACCCGAAGGGTTCGTGCGCATCATGGCTTGCGAGGCATGTTTGACCGCTAAGAAGCACCTGCAGAGCAAGTGTCGGTTAAAGCAGTGGAACGCATTCAGAGGATGTGACCTACGAAAGAGTGTTGATTCGCATGGTCTCCATGAACCGCTCCGGAGTGGTGTCTTGCAGTCCCACGGTCGTCGAAACTCCAGCCTAACGTGGCGTCAAGGGTGGGAACGTCTCGGGGGTAAAGGGACAGACGTTCGCAAAGAAGACATCCAGCTGGCCGTCTACATCAATTGCTTGCTTGCACACTGCAGCTATCGCGGCATCATCCGCAGCATCAGCTTGAATGGTTGTAACCTGTACACTTCGGATGAGCTGGTGGAGTTGTGATCCTACATCACATCCTGACCTTTACGTCTGGATACGAGCGTTCGATCGTTGATTTAAGGTCGGGTAGATTTTCTGGGGAGAAATCCACTAAATAAAGACGTCGTGCACCTACACAAACCATGTACGTGATGAGCACTGCCCGGAAGACGCAAGAGAATCGTCAGCCGGACCTTCATGTGCGAACAAGAGGGCAGAGGCACGCCTGAGCAATGCAGATGCACAAACGAAATGCGGGCGTAAGTAGAGAAGCAAGCCCTCGGCAACGTTGGACATTACCCAATGCCATGCAATGAGCTCACACCCGTAATGACGCAGACCTTGCCGTTGAGTCGCTGTCCGCGAGAAGTGTTCTTCAGGTGCGACTGGATCTGCTCGATGCGCGTGAGCGTTCTCTGGTAGTGCTCCGCTGCGGTGGGCTTGGATCCTTTCATAACATGCGGGCTACCTTTCGCCATCCTATCGAGTTGGGTGCAAGAGAACGATGGCGGCTAGTCTGGTTGGTGGCGTATGGTGGTCGTATTACCGCCGCGTGTACCTGGATAACCGGAGAAACGCGCATCACGCCACGAGAAAAGGACCAAGACAACGGAGTCTATTAGTATCTACAACAGAATAATCAAGATACAGTAATCACATGGGTATGGACACTCCGACAGCGATAGAGAACATATACTCTGCGAGTCCATGTTTCCGAGAACACTAGAGGCTTGGAGACAAGAAAGCAAGTAAATTAAACATCGGCAAGCCGAACCGTATCCTGGGCAAGGCAACTAGTATCTGTGGGGTGGTGGGTATGGATAGCCATTATTTTCAGGGTACGTTGGAATGCCATGTGGTGGTGCTCTGCCATAGGCAGTGTCAATGTACGGCACAGGGTAACCCTGCGGAGCGCGGTCTGGGCAGGCATCCATGGGGTAGCCGTAGGAGTCCTGGCGGACCACTGGCTGTTGTATATATACCTGGCTGCTATATGAATGCATTGGCAGAGGAGGCTGAACCTGGCCTGGATATTCAATGACCTGGACGGCAAAATCGGCAGCGCAATGTGATTGATCCGACGGGGCCGGGGAGGAAGATGAAGTAGGCGAATCATAAAAGTCATGCATTACCGAGCTCATATCGCTCATGTCTGTGGATGGGGTGACGGGGTAAGATGAGGCGGAATGTTCGGTGGAAGGACATCCTGAAAAGATGCGAGGCCGTTTCTGTGCATCGTACCCGGCATAAAACTGGTCTTGGATCTCGCGATCGGCAAAAGGAGTCGTCTGCTGCTCATCATATGAGCTTGTCGATGTCGATGACTCTGAAGCAGATGTATTAGAGAAGGGGGGTGTGGACGCAGGGGGATCCTGTTTTCCGGAGGGAATATGGTTGCGCTTCGGATCGAAGGACAAGGCCGGCCTGGTAGGAAGAACGCGCTTGCGCTTTTTCGGAGGCTGGACTACCGGCTTTCTTTCCCTATCATGAGGGAGCGGTTCGCGGGTCAACAATGGTTTCATTTCCTTCGGCTTCTGTTGCAGAACAAGGTTAGAGCGGGAAATGAGCAGTAATGAGACCAGCATACTGGCGCGGCTTCTCTGCGATGGTGGGCGCCATCGATATGAGGGACTGGAAAATCGCGCATGGGACTGGGAGACATGATCGTCAGAGGAGATGAGGCTACAGTTCTGTAACGCTGAAGAGACTTTTTATCTCTTTGCTTGACCTGCAAACGGATTAGTGGGAACGATATATACGAGACGGACCGGTATTTTTTGGCGAGCATTCTGAAGCACGTTTGAGTGATAGAAACGCGCCAGCCTGGTGCCGTAGCTGTGGGGATAGCGGTAAGTCATCAGTCATGATGTAGGCGAGTGCGTTAGGTCAAGGTCGAGGTGATGGTTCATATCCAAGCGTTGCCGATTTGGCACTCCGCCACCTGGACTCGGACGATCTGCTAGTACGACCTTGAGACCGACCACCACAGTCGACCTGGAGCACCACGTTGAACACAATCAGTGATCATCATGTCGTCCAGTATAGAACTAATCAACCCAAAAGCTGAAAGCGTTCGTCGCGCTGCGGCGCTGCAGGTAATTTCATCTCGCTGCATGTCTCTCCTTGTGCGCATCCCTCCCACCAGGTCAACACAACAGGTGCGATGGGCCTCGCAAATGTGGTAAAGGGTAATCTCGGTAAGCGTCGTGCACACCATCTCGCCCCCCCGTTTCGCGATCGAATCTCCCTCAGGTCCAAGAGGAACGCTCAAGATGCTCGTGGACGGTGCCGGTCTGATCAAGATGACCAAGGATGGCAAAGTGCTGCTCTCCGAGATGCAAATACAGAACCCGACAGCCGCGATGATCGCACGCACTGCGGTCGCTCAAGACGATCAAGTTGGCGATGGGACCACCTCCGTCGTCCTCCTCGTAGGAGAGTTGCTTAAACAAGCTGATCGCTACATTTCGGAAGGCGTGCATCCTACCGTCATAGGCGAGGGCTTTGATCTCGCGAAGAAAGAGGCTTTAGCTGTCTGTGTCCGATGCTGGCCCAGTTCCGTACACAGCTGACGCAACCTGCAGTTTCTAGACACGTTCAAACAGCCATCGAAGCTGGATCGGCCTACCCTGATTAATGTCGCACACACTTCGCTTGCAACCAAGCTGCACACCTCGCTAGCGAAGCAGCTCGCAGCTGACGTTGTAGACGCCGTGCTCACCATCAGGCCACCACCGCCCCCCAAAGGCACGTATTTAATCTTAGAATCAGGGTCTACACGCTAAAAGTTTACTGCAGGAGCGAAAGATCAGTGGAGAGACCCTATTGATCTTCACATGGTTGAAATTATGAAAATGCAGCACCGCACAGCGTCAGAAACCCAGCTCGTGCGTGGTTTGGTCATGGATCACGGCGCAAGACATCCGGATATGCCAAAACGCGTCGAGAACGCCCACATTCTGACGTTGAATGTCAGCCTCGAGTACGAGAAGACGTACGTCGACGTGCACTGCTTCCCCCAACTCTAAATTCACAAAACCTTAGGGAGGTTAATTCTGGCTTCTTCTACTCGTCGGCAGAGCAGCGCGAGAAACTCGTCGAGTCTGAGCGACGTTTCGTGGACGCCAAAGTCAAAAAAATTGTTGAGCTCAAGAATCTCGTCTGCGACCAAGCTGTCGGTGGTAACGAGAAACCGAAAAATTTCGTCGTGATCAACCAAAAAGGAATCGACCCCCTCAGTCTCGATATTCTCGCAAAAAATGGCATTTTTGCCCTGAGGCGCGCCAAGCGACGCAACATGGAGCGGTGCGCCTCCGACATTGGGACGTAATACGATAGTCATTAATCACAAACTTGCCTATCACAGGTTGCAACTCATTTGTGGAGGCATAGCTCAAAACTCCGTTGATGACCTCACCCCCAACATTCTCGGTTGGGCTGGCCTCGTCTATGAGCACACTCTTGGAGAGGAGAAATTTACATTCCTCGAGGACGTCAAGGATCCCAAGAGTGTCACGCTTTTAATCAAGGGCCCCAACGCGCATACAATCCAGCAAATTCAGGATGCTCTTCGCGACGGGCTCCGTGCAGTAAAGAATGCACTCGAAGATGAATGCTTGATCCCTGGCGCCGGTGCATTCGAAGTCGCCTGTTCTGCGCATCTCAGTGGACCCGTCAAGAAGGCCGCCAAGGGAAGGGTCAAAATGGGCGTCCAGGCTTTTGCGGATGCACTGTTGATCATTCCAAAGACCCTTGCTCAGAATGGTGGCTTCGATGTTCAGGATGTCGTCGTGGCCCTGCAGGTGCGTGTGCCCTTTTCTTGGTGGGGGGAGGAATATATCGAGATCGATCTCCCTGACATGCTTATTTCTGTGTTGTTCTCAGGAGGAACAATCGGAAGGCAACATCGTTGGTGTCGACCTTGAGTCTGGCGAGCCGTTTGACCCTACGGTCGAGGGTATCTGGGATAATTATAGGGTGAAACGGCAGATGTTGAATTCCTGGTGAGTCCAGCCCATGCCACTCTCCACCAACGCGTGTTGTGCTCATTTAGGTACGCAGTTCCGTCATCGCCGTAAATTTGCTGTCCACAGATGAAATACTGCGGGCTGGACGGAGCTCGCTCAAGCCCGACGGACAGTCGTGATAAGTAGTGAGGGTCGCATGTACAGTGTTATCGTCTCCTAATGTCAGATTCGATGAGTTCGTCAAACCGCATTCGTGACTATGGACATTAACGACTATACTGTTCGTACGATATCTGAAATATGGATAGCCAACGCAAAGAAAAAAAAGAAAATTCTTCAACAAAGCATAAATTATTGCTTTAACGCGGTCGAGAGTTGGGCAAACGAGTGGACAAGTGGCGAGCGAGGTGGGCGCAATAAATTACACCGAAGACTCCCTGAACAAGACGTTGCGAGGTCAATCGGAAAGTATATCTGATGCAGAATCCCACCCAGCATGGACGAGATGTGTCGGCGATGCCAACTCATCGCCACAGAAAGAAGCAGACTTCTTCAGGTAATGGGACATGGGTGTCGCCTGAGCATTCTTCCAGGGAGCGACTGCTGGGAGCTCTGTGGTGTATGTAACGCGGAGATGAGAGAGGGGGTCTTCATTTGCGGATCCTTCATGGCTCTCCGGGGTTTCTGCAAGGAGTCCCTCAACAGCACGGTCGTCGTCGGAGTTTGTAGTCTCAAATGACTGTTCACCATGGAATGCCGTGCGAGGTTTCAGAGGATAGCCCGAGAAGTCCCCTACCTGCGAGAATGCTCAATTCTATGAATATGAAAGGGTTAGGAAACCATACGTACGGACTCAATTGTTGCTTCTGACATTGCCTGGGCAGCAACATTGATTATCGTGGACTTCTGCGGTGATACCGATCGACCAGCAAGTCTTGTCCGTGTACTCAACGCGGATGATATCTCAGATTGTGGGGCGGCCAAAGATAAATTACTTTCGTCAGGAAGCGAGGACCTCGGTCGTAGTCTCTGGCTCCGACGGGTCCCGGTCCCTGGTTCTAACGGTGACTTGATGGTTGAAGACCATCGTCGCCTGGCAAAATTAATTGGGGATGGTTTGAACGTCAGGATAGTGGAAATGCTGTGTGTAGAACGGCGTGGCGTGGGGGGACGTGGAGCAAGCTCTTCAAATTTGTTGTCAACACTAGGCTTGCCTTGAAATGGAAATTGGTCTGGACTTGGAATGGGCAGCGGGGTGCGATCTTGAGGAGTCACAGGTCCATTACTCTCGCTCTCTATGGTAGGGAGAGAACCCTCAGCGTCTTCATCGTCAGGGGAAGAATCTTCGGGTGGGGGACGAGCCCATGTCCTGCGAGCGAAATTCGTGGGGTTAGGTCGACATAGGAGACTAGCGTTCAAGCCCTTAAACCTTAATGAAGAGGGACCGCTGGGATTATGCGGAACTGGGTCTTCATCTCCATCTCCTGAACGCAGACTACTCCGCAGCTTCTTACTCAGACGCGGTGACTCGTCAGGACTGATAGCTCGCCCGCGTTTCCCGCTAGCAAGCACAGGGACGCCCTCAGCCTCGTCGCTAGTTTCAAGCCGCTCCTGCTTATCCCCAAGCCATCGTTCCACCTTTGCTCTTTGTCGGGCCCTCTGCGCCCGCGTTAAACCATTTCGTAGGGTACCAATCCTCTTCCTCACGAATCTACCATTAGTAGTCGCTTTCTTGCCGAAACGACCGTTCGAGTCCCTAGGCTGAGATTTGACGGCCAGTGACTTGGGCTTGAGGGTGCCTCGTGAAGACGATGGGCTGGCAGGTTCACTCCTAGGTTTCGTGCTCACTGGGGAAGTGGCGCGAGGCCGTGCGAGCTTAACAGGTGTAGAGGCCTGCGACTTTGGAGGTGGCGGTGCACGGATCGGTCTGACCGGAGATGATTTACGGGGTCTGCCTCGTTTGCGTTTGGGAATCTCCTCCGCCATAGGATGTTTGCGAGGGCGACCCCGCTTCCTCTTAGGAGCCATCAAGAGCTCCTTTGCTTTGTCTGACATCTCCACAACTGGTCCCTGTTCGATCTTCCGTCTCTTCACTGGCCGCTCTTCACCGTCAGCTGCATGTTTAGGCTCCATAGCCGGGACGTTCTTTTGCGCAGGACGTCTAGAAGACGATTCTCCATCATCTCGAGGAACAGAAACAACGACCTGACTCGCTAAACGAGCAGGCCATGGCTTGGAATAAATAGCAAAATGGCGCATGCACCTGGCGCAAAGATGAAACGCCGCAACGTGAGACAGAGTCTGTCTTCTAAATGAATGGAAAGCTCGACATACCGAGGACACTCCTGTGGCTCCTTGCGTTTCTTGCCTCGCCGCGGCGTCGTGTCTATGTTAAGACCCCAAACTATTTGATTGTCGACGGAAATCATTGGCAGAACGTTGTGGCATGTTACGCAGGTAGGCAACGGTTGCCCATCTGGCCCCATAGGCGCAATCAGGTTGGCAATACTCAAAGACTCGTTCCTATCCACATGCAATGAGGGACGCGTGCGCAGAATTCGTGCTTCAGGTTCTTCCTTGACTGGGATCCCGTCCTTTTCCTTACAATTGATAGGAGTGGATAGCCTACTTGCACTGCGTCTTGTGTATCGAGAAGGCACTTGTGCAGGGTCAGATGGCGCAGGCGTGAGCGATTTCGTGGAAACCTCGGGGGTAGCAGTGGCAGATGCTTTCTGCCGCAGCCGCGTAGACCTCGGCTGGGTCCTCAGTCCATCGGTTAACTCAGAACTACGGCTGATGGGGGGGACAGAGCTGTTGAAACGAGAGGGTCAGAATATGGACCACCGATACAATTCTGACAAACCTCGAGGCTGATCTCCGCGATGCTGATCGAAGGACAGAAGAAGAAAAGTCGCCTCCTGACTCCAAGTCAGCCTCGGCAACGTCCGAAGCATTTGCGAGCGGCTTGTTTCCTTCTTTCTCTTCATCGTCACTTTCGTCTGAATCATCATCCTGTTCCTGTATAATAGCATATACTCCGCGGCGAGTTCTGCGCTCGTTCACGTTGCCTACCGCAGTTGGCACAGGCTCAGAATCGCTGAGATCATCATCCGATGCTCCGGCGTCCGATTCACAGCCGGAGGCCTCGCCTTCAGGTCCATATCCTCCTCGGCCATTTTTCTCGCACGTTTCACAAAGGCAGTATCGGTTCTTGCTGCCAACTAAACGACTAAATCAGGGGTATGACGCAGAAGAACATCGCTTGGACTGACAGTAACCATCACCGTAATGTGCTGTTATCTCTTCGCCAACGGCGATAGGCCGGAGAACGCGGAAAGTGATGTATTTGCCTTCCCGAAACAACTCGCAGTTATTCTCGCAATCGTGCTGCAGAAAAACGTGGAATGAGCACACACTGACAGAGACCATCGTGACTTACGTTCACAAATCGAGCAGGACCCAAAAATAGATGGTTTTTCTTCATCTGGCGGGAATGGATCACGCTGAAGTCCCTTCTGATGTCAAGATTTCTCAGGTCTGTCCGCTTAAGCTCCTTGTCCTCTTCTTTGGATAAGTGTGCCATTGAGCCCTTCAGTTCCGCGATAACCATCCCAGGAGACAGGGGACGGGTTGCAAGGATACATAATTCGGACTTGCCGGTCTTGTGGGAGTATCGTGACGTGTGCGCTATCTCAATACAACCTCCAGGATGGTATAGTTCGAAATATCGTGACGCATGTCTGTGGCGAACCGAACTTCAGGCGTCGTTAACGAAATAGTAGGGTCGTACACACGTGGCGAACGCATTAATCTGCTTTTGTGTATATGGCTTGAGGTAGTAACGAACGGACTGAAGACTAGAAAAAATCCCAAGTTAAGAGACAACGTTCCCGGAACATGGGAATACGGAGACACCAACGCGAGGAGTTCGTCCACTGCTTGACGCACAGCGTTTTGGGGAGCACCCTTGCATTCGACCAGCTAAGGAGGCAAAAAAAGAAGAAAAAAAAGTATCAAAATATTTGGACATATGCATTATGAGATGAACAAGATAGCGTGACTGGAGGTGAAGGTGCGACTCACGCGTCTAACAGTTACCATGAGATCGCTCGTAGGAACCTTTGGGAGCCTCCGGGAAGGATCCATTTTGTGTACGCAGAGAGGAACATTTCCGGTACCGAGCTTCTCGACGAGAAGGTGACTGAGAAAGTCGTCGTCCCTGGAGAGGTCACGCATGTTCATGATTTTGGTGGGCCGCCATGTCAAAGGGGCCCCTCGCAGAGAGTGGGAGCCTGCCGCCGACGCTGAGGGCATCGAGCTCTACAACGAGGACGACGGGCGCGCGTTGGGGGGGATGAGGGAAGGGGTGAAAAGATGACGCGAAGAGGCAGAGCAAGAGGGAAGGAACGGTCAGCTCGGTCTGGCACTGGTCCGGTTACGGCATCCCAATGGTTCACTCCGATTATATAATCACACTCTTGGGACAGGGTCTCATAGCATGGTAACAGATAAAGAAACAACATAAGTCGTCATAGACTAAGCAGTGCTGGTTCTACATATTTTTTTGGCTCAATGTCGCCACCGAACACAGCCGCTCAGCTATCACGACCGAACAACTCGACAACGACCAGAGAGCAAAAATTATCACCACCAGATCCTATGCGTTGTGTGCGTGCTTCTGCTTGCCAGACCGCAGCTTCCTAATGTAAAACTAATACATTGACGTCAGCACCGCAGTGACACAACCAAATGCATCCAACCTACCTCGAGCTCCTTACCCTCAAGGATGTACCCGTCGGCGCGACCAGACTGCCCTGGTCTGCTCGCAATGGCCGCATATAGGCGACCAGCAAGGAATTGTTGCTCCAAGAGAGGGTCAATCTTGGCATCTGGCGACGGATCAGCATTTCCGGTGTGAACGGGGATCATCCTGATGTGATATCACCTTTCTTCCGCTCCTCCAAGATACGTTGCACGTGGTTAGATTTTTTGGCCGGTTCGTCGCCGGCACCGGCAGATGCCTTGGCAGCAGCCTTCTTGGCGATGGGCTGTGCGTACTGGATTCACCATGGACTTCAGCGATGCCTACAGATAACGAATGCCACTACTCACGTGAGCCTCATACCACTGTCTGAAGGGGGTAGCATCGATTTGGATGATAGCGCCCTTGACAAGAGTGTTGGTACGGACCAACTCGTTGTTGGAAGCATTGTACACCTGAGCACCACAGTCAAAGTGAACATTCTCAGACGCATATACTGAGATCTGGACTCACGACACCGATGAGACGGGTCTTCCTGGTGGTGTGCTCGGAGGCCCAGGCAAAGTTGCCAGAGTCGAGACGGAGAGCGCGATACTTGAAGTTACCGCCACGAACGCGCACGGTGTGGACACGCTTTGGGCCAAGCCTGGTGTTGGCAGGTTGACGACCGAGCTCGAATTTTCTCTTCTTGCGGTAGTGGGCGCGCTGGGCACCCGTTGCGGAGCGTTTGTGCCGGGATGAACGTGAAATACCTTGCAAAGATCGTCAACGAGGATGCTCTTGGAGGGGGACAGCACTTACCCATGTCGAGGAGTCTTGAGGATGGGAGTCGTGAAGCCGCCTACGATGTTTGTGATGATACCCACCCAAAATCAAGGTTCGTTGAAAGTTTAAACTCAGACGGCAAATCCCGATGATTGTGGCTGTGCCATCCCGTATCTGTCAGTATGCGCCCTTTGCAACAAGGTTCGGGCAAGTCCATACGTCACCCTCACCATTCACGCATGCCCACTCATTCACTTAAATGGCGGTGGTCGCCTCCTTTCTCGCTTCCCATCGCTTCCTCCTCGACTTCTATCTCAGCCCATGATGTTGTTGCTCGACACTGCCCGCTTTCGCATCTTTCGCAGGCGTAAGAACTCCAGGTCGACCTCACTGTCCAAAGCAATGCGAAATGAGCTTAACCGCCTCATTCATACCTCAGATCCAATCGTGCGAAAGGTATGCTGCTTTCTTCATCTGCGCCTCTGTTTCGTGTACTCAATCCACTCTCCCTGACGAACGACGCCACCGCCCCCTTCCCGTCCTTCATTTATCTCAGGCATTCGATGCAGAGATGCGGGCATTCTTCAAGCTTCACTCTCGTTACCTGTCCGAAAAGGGCAGCCGACGAGACCTGTGCGCGTCCCTTATCCTCGCTTGTCGACGGTACTCATGTCTGTGACCAGCAACTGGGAGAAGATTCAGACCCCTGACGCGGATCAGATTATTTCCTATGACCAGCTTCCAAAAACAACCGATCCTGGAGCATTATCCAAATTGGCGATACTCAAGTTTAACGGCGGCCTTGGAACATCCATGGGCACGTATATCATTTCCCCCTATTCTCGCATGCATTCAACGGAATTGAATAACTGAAGATGACAACAGGCATGTCCGGCGCGAAGAGTGCCCTTGAAGTCAAGGACGGAATGACGTTTCTTGACCTAACCGTAAAGCAGGTTCAACACCTTAACAAAACAGGGGGTGTCGACGTCCCCCTCCTCCTCATGACATCCTTCAATACCTACGAAGACTCCTTGCGCATCATCCAGAAATACGCCAACCAGCCGATCAAAATAACGACCTTCAATCAGTCGAGATATCCGCGGATCTTCACCGATACTCTGCAACCTTGCCCGCACCATGCTCGGGACGACGAGAAACATTGGTATCCTCCTGGTCACGGTGATTTGTATGACTCGCTCGTGCGCAGCGGTATTTTGGACCGTCTGTTGGCAGATGGAAAAGAATACTTGTTTGTATCAAACTCTGATAATTTGGGTGCCGTGTAAGTAGTAGAGGTCTGATGTGTGAGCAAGTTTCGAACGTCAAACTTTGTTAGAGTAGATCAGAAGATTCTGCAGCATATGGTGAATACTAGTATAGACTTCCTGATGGAAGTCACCAACAAGACCAAAGCGGACGTAAAGGTAAGTTTTGTTTGCATTGTCTGTTCTACCTAAAACGTAGTTTGTTTGATAGGGTGGTACCCTCGTTCAGTACGATGGCTCGATGCGTCTGCTCGAGATTGCTCAGGTTCCTTCTGAGCACGTGGACGACTTCAAGTCCGGTGAGCAAGATTTCTCGAGGATACCGTCAGGGGATATGCGCTAACAAAGTTTCTAGTGCGCAAGTTCAAGATCTTCAATACGAATAATCTGTGGATAAATCTCAAAGGTTTGCTACCTCTGATTGCAACGGTATCATCGATCATAATATGTTCTCCAGCCCTCAAAAAGGTCATGACAGAGGGAGGCATGGATCTCGACATCATTGTCAACCCAAAGCTCACCGACGACGGCCAATCTGTCATTCAGGTACGATCCGCACATAACGCCGCTCGGAAATTATCTCAAGCTTGTATGACGAACCCAGCTAGAAACGGCTGCGGGCGCGGCAATAAGGCATTTCAAGAATGCTCGTGGAATCAACGTTCCCCGCTCTCGTTTCCTCCCCGTAAAGTCTTGTTCGGACCTGCTTCTGATTAAGAGTGATATCTATTCGCTCAAGGATGGCCAACTTATCATGAACGACGGTAGAGTGTTTGGCAGCGTTCCTGTGATCAAACTTGGGGATCGTTTCAAAAGGGTAATTACCTCATATCACTCGAGGGTTAGAACAATAAACACTCAGGATGCGATATTAGATCGAAGACTTTGAAGCGCGTTTCAAGAAGATACCGACGATTATCGACTTGGATCATCTTACGGTCGCTGGCGACGTACACTTTGGCCGAGGAGTGACATTGCGGGGCACAGTCATCAGTGCGTGAACTCCTTGTTCTTTAAATGCCAATACATGGAAGCTAACTCTCGACGGTGTGCATAGTCGTGGCGAACGAAACCCAGAGGATCGATATACCCGATGGGTGTGTACTGGAAAACCGTGCGATCCTTCTCCTTTTTTTAAGGCACGAGGTTGACTCTGGGATTGTCAGGGCTGGTCTCCGGGAACCTCAATATGATTGTATGTCTTGATCAATCACCACATTCTGTACCCCTGATTATTTGTCCGCTTTTCAGGATCTATGATATGATTAGTATGATTTTGGTGACGACGGCGGGGGACACGCAGGATGGACTCATTTGCCAATTTCTGATTCTATGTAGCAACATGTATATGGACTCATCTCAGGCTGGACCTTATAAATGAGCAATATAGACCTCCGAGAACAAACAAGACCAAACACCGTCCTCGTCCGAACGTTCATCATGGCAGGCGCAGGTCATCGTACGCCGTTCACCACAACTCTGTCGCCGTTTCATCCCACTGACGCCGTTTCATGCCCATGCCAATCACAGCCTCAGGG
>JBBPRE010000073.1:0-18137 GCA_038092935.1 Boletus roseobadius
ATAAAATATTTACATGACGAGGCAAGCTCATTAATTAACAATGAAAATATTTACATTTACATTTCAAAATTGGATCTAATTGAAAGATCTATCATGTCATAGCATGCTAAGGACAAACCAGTGATGTGATTGCTCAGGGCATCATGAAACAGTTTCTGAAGAGCATTCTGCGACTGATCCCGTTTCTCCTTGTACAACGTCACGTTAGCCGGGAGGGCGGTGATACACGCATGTGCGACAGCGGAGACCCCATACTTCTTGAACGTCAATTCGTTTCTCTTCCACCAATCCTCCATGACGGGCTCGTTTTCCAGGTGTGTGATGACGAGGGCGAGGGGTACATGATTACTACACAAGATCTCGGAAAACAAGCGATAGTTTCGCTGCACCTTAACGGTAAGTCTCCCGGCCTTGACGCAGAAAAGGAGGAGGTCGATGCCACCGGCTTTGTGCAGGGACGTGACGAGCTTCTGGGCCTGTTCGATGACGCCAATGAATGCATTGATACCCATCTCTGGTTCTTCGAGCCCGGCCGTGTCGAATATGCGGAGTGACTCGGATATCTCTGGATTGGAAAGAGTGAAAGAATGCTCCATCGCCTCTAGCGTGCAGCGTCCTAGATTTAAGGACGTTGACGCAACATCGCGACCCGCCATCAAGTTGATTATCGAACTCTTGCCGGCGCCGGTTTCCCCGAAGAGGATCACGTTTTTGGGTGTGATGCCCGGTGATGCTGAGCGGAAAGAGGGAATCATGAGTAATGCTCCATGGTGATCTGCTGAGACCTACCACTCGGCTTGTCATTATAGATGAAAGAACTCTGACAGGAGTCTTGTATTGATTCCTTCTCCGAGACCGCGCGTTGTAACCCTGAATCATGATCACATGTTTGTTAGGGGCTTGAGGATGAAGCAACAGGTTATTTGATCGACTTACTAGTCATGTCTTTGGCGGATTGACCGTCCATCCTGGACGCCATTCACTAGGTGTGTGATGCAGCAAAGTCACGATGATGGAAAGCTGAAGAGAAAGCAGTGGTCTCGGGAGTTTAAAGAGATCCTCTGACAGTGACGGAAGCGAAAGGAAAAGAAAAACGTTGCAGATAGGGAATAATTATGAAAGATGGAACCATTTTATACTGCCACCTCGATTGCTGATATGATGCAGACTGCGCAGAAGTGCTTGTGCGGTGGAACAAACTTTTTATCATGGGCGAGCCGCCCAGATCATGATGGTGAGCTGGACTTGGCGTGTGCTAGTATATGCAGGTCAAACGCGAGGCGTTGGCAGAACTGGGTGTCGATGCAGGGCCCAACAGGGGCAAGGCTGCCCTCAGCCTGAAGCAAGAAGTTGGCAGCGGGCCGCCTGCAGCAGGCTGTTGGTAGCGCTGCAGCGCAGCAACGACCCCTTAATTACTTTCCGTCCTCCAATCACAGCGTTCATTGGGGATTCGCCATGTAATAACGCTACATACGTCCAGCAGATTATACTAGTTAGGAAAGAAGCCCAACACAGCCTTCTCTTCCATTTCGAAATTCACCTCATGATCGTCAGCCCCCTCTATTGACATGCTCAGCGTTTCCCCGGCATAAATTTGAATGTGAGCATCACAGACACATTATTTAATCTCCAAAATACATTGTCAAAATTTGACCCCTGGATGAAACCAACTACATTATTCTGTAAGTATTTTACTTTGCTTGTTTACCCTGAGGCATCACCCCAAATCCACCCAGGAAAATGTGGTGAGAAAGACATAAGTAATTCCCCCAGCAAACAATTCCAAGGATGGGCATGATTCGGTACTCTCCGGAGAGGCTCGTCGACATCTCCTCACCAATAATGTCCCAAGTCTCATCGAAATGAAATACCGAGTGGAGTACTTGATCTCTCGCAGGCTATCCTTCCTTTGAGTCATTGCGTGTTCAAGTTTGTCATACTGATCCGCAGAATCCACATGGTTACGCCCTCTTCCACTCGCTCTCTTGGACAGGTTTGCATGGGGGTTCATTGTATTTATGCTACTAGCCTCGCAAGGACCATTAATTTGGAGGGCCACTTCATCTAGCTCTCTGCGATCTGGCCTGCACATGCATGTGACAAGGACATAGGGTGGAATCCCTGTTAGACATTCACTATTCAAACACCACTCCCCAAGGGTGTCACCGTGTGTGTTCTCAGGGTTTTATTTCACTGATGCACGATGCATTTAATAGGCGCTTATCATGACATGAGGATCTTGCGCTTGGTGCGCATTCTAGAAGAACCGAATTGGACGGAAAGGAAACCTTGGAAGATGGACGCAAACCGGGATACCGTTCAACGAATCAACGTTTCCACACCACCCTGAGGAAGTTCCACTTGTAAGGCCGCTAACGGACGGTATGTCTCAATAGGTTGTCGCAAAGCTCATGCAGTTGTTAAAAACGGTTTCAAGACCCAGCAAAAATGAATCCCCAACCTCTATGACACATCCCTTCTGCCGCTCCAGGAATTTTGAGTCATGGTGCCAGTGGTCCCGTTTCACAGACCCCCCAGCCAAGCATACTTCAGGACAACGAAAAAGGGTAAAGTTGAACAGTCTTCTATTCCCTTGAGCCACTCAGGGTTTTCGCCGCAGGACACCGTCGATGCCTATGCTGCAAATATCATCATCTACGGTGGGTTCAGTACTCCAGGTTCCCAGCTTGGAAACTGATCCATCGTTCATATCGTCTGTCTTGCGCGTGTTCCGCACTGCCCTCCGCAGGACGATGGTTGCTGGTAGAACAAGAAGAGTAGAATCATTCGGAGGGTGATCAACTGTGACATGGTGTCTGCCAGCGACGCTTCTGCGCCCGTCCCCATCAAGCTCTCATTGGACGTCGGAGCGCGTTCAGATAGAGGGTCGGTCATACGAGTTTATTTCCGTGGACAAGCGTGCGCTGGAGATGCACGCCCCCAAGGTGCAGTACTCGTCTTCTACACCTCCCCTCTGGGGAATGGAACTATCCCGACAGAGGAAGTAGACATGCTAGAGGTGTCCCACGATATCGCGGGTGGACAGATATGTCCCATGATCGTCGTGCTACGGGGCTACGACAATGAGGAACGGGCAACCCGAGTGTCAGAGTATTCTCGCCTCGCGTCATAAGAACATTCGGGCATATTTCACCAACCTTTTTTTCCAGACGCTCCGCCATTTTTCTCCCATGCCGACGCTTTCAGACCAACAACTGATCGAGATGATCGAGAGACTCTCCATCGAGTACGTCGAGATTAAAACCCCCCACAGTCTATAGAGCTCACGCGGCTACCAAGCAATGGGGTTGTGATTGCTTTGGAAGCAGTCATATCGGTGGACTGCGTCCATTTTCACCGGAAACATGGCAAGGTCGCCCCTGGGACTGATCCGACGACGTAATTCGCTTCCAGTACTTGATTGTTGGGTTGTTACCAAGGTCTCGTTTTCCATACCTATCTCCCCCCCAGCTTTCCTTCCCTCCTTCCGCTCTAGCGATCATTCTTTTTGCTTACCTCACCTATATCAGTATTCCAAGTGTGGCGGGGCCAGTTTCTTTCTACAGCGTGCAGTTTGGACTCACAGTAATTACGCAGCCACGATTGTGATATCATTGTTCCAGACAAAACAGCGACCGCCATGGTTCGTATCGCAATGACCGCATGGCACATCACACAAAGAACATCACACCCTGCAGAAAGACACCGTAGCTCCTGTGCAACCCACATCACTACGCCCCCACGCGGGGTGGTGTTAGTCTAGAGGTAACTCAGGTCCTTCTGTCGGCTAAGAGTTTGAGAGAAGCTAAAGTCGGTGAGGCGCGGGTTATGATCCCTGTCAATCAAGATATTTCCCTAAAAGAATATACTGTAAATCAGGCAATCGACATGTCAGTGAAGTGCTGCAACCCACAGGGTGGAAATCCCCATGAACAACGGACATCGAATGCACTGCGGGACAGTGTCATATAAACCCATCACAAACCCGAATTTTTCAACCTACGGTACTCTAGCCTGGCAGCTGATCCTGTAATCTGTAACGCCATCGTAAACTGGACGACAGTCCCAGAATCTCTTGTACCCACGAGTCGGATGCGACTATGCAGCGAAAGCACATTTTCAAGCACATTTTCACGTCTTTGGACAGCGATCCGACATATTCTGGAGGGAAAGCAGAGGCGTACGTGTAAATATATTCGGGTCGGAGTATATACATGCGGTGCACTATTAGTGGGTGTGATCGACGAGAGTAGGGGAGTGGGTGAGGACGCGAAGCGTCTTCCGACCCTGGACTGATGACCGGATCCTGTGGGCGGCGAGGTAAGCTGCGAGGGTGGGCAGCAAACTAAGCTGGCCGGAGAGGATGGGATTGAGCACTGGGGCCCCGGGCGCGAGAAGAGGCGGGGTGCCTCGATCGGGAGATCGAGGCTAAGGGAGAGGTGGGTGGGTGAAACGAATGACGGGGGATAAGCGAGCAAGCTCGGGTGAGGATGGAGAGATGTGGTAGGAGAAGAATGGCTCTGACGCTTATATTTAACGTCACAAAACAAGGGCTCGGCATGACTCACGTCAAATATCACAGGTTTCCCCTCAACAGCAATCTCTTTCTCTGACAGACCCATTCCAAACTGGTCGGCGCCTTCGAAGTGTTCCACAGTGAGATAGTTCGTCTCGCCATTGTAAGCTGTAACCCTGTGGAGGGTTTCAGCCACGGCATCGTCTCCGCAACGACGCACGAGGTGCTTGGGACTTTCGTAGAGGTTGGACACAAAGAATCGGAGGGTCTAGAGGAGGATCGTGAGACCGCCCATAGTATAAAGGAAGTAATGCCAACTTTCGTCGGAAGACCTGGGCCAAAGGACCGGGAAACCCGTACACAAAAAATCTATATCTTGTGGAGAGCATTCTCTGTTCTGGAATGTACACGTGTTTTGTGCGCAGTGTATTGCGAATGGGTCTAATGCGGATTGTATGCTCGTCGCGAACTGAGTCCTGCAGCCGAGATACGATGCGCACTCAGGTTCGTAAGTCAGAGTAAGATTACCCTTGGCAACGAGGAAAGGTCTCCCAGATGTCGATTGCTTGCATGGTTGTCGCAAGGTCACCTAGCTGGGATCCGAGTAAGCATGAGTACCAAAGAAACGAGGTGCCTGCGGCGTAAACAGAGCCATATTGAGAACAAGGAAACGTGTTTATGGAGCGAATTGGCGCACCACGAGTAAACCGAAACACCTCGTTCTTTCACTTTCGAAGCCCACAAATGTGTATCATAGGTGAGGATGTCGTCAACGAAGACCGGTGCGTAGCAGTCCTAAGGAGTGATTGCGTCGAATGCTGATAATTCAGTAAGACCCAAGTCGGAAAGTAAACGGAGATGCAGTTGCACACCATTTCTGTGTCAAGGACAGCATGTGGGATGGAGGGATGCATGAACAGGTCATTGGCGTCGAGGGCGAAACGGGGTGTACATACTATGCAGTGGAACCAAGTTTCCCACCGGCCCGGCCGGAAATAACGAAGCGAACGACTGGTCAGCAGCGAGACTTTCTTTGTGGCCACCATCTCATTCCTGGACACAGCAACACCGACACGGATTGGTCCAATCATTGAGGACAATGTACAGCTATCTTGCGGCTGGACGACGCATCAGCAAAATAAATAAAATCTTGCAATGCCATGCAAGGTTCCCACGACCCTGCCAGCGCTGTCAAGGTCGACGCAAGGCATGACGCCGTCTTACAAGGCCTTGCAAGGCATGACGTCGTCCCGCAAAGCCTTGCCAGTCCATGCCAGAATACAATATACTGTGATACTACAAGTATCCGTGGGGTTCCTCTTCGTCCCAATCGACATTCTCCCCATCCTCTGCACCCAGCGCATCCTCTGCCAGCTGATCCAGCTCCTCCTCGTCTTCTACGACCTGATCCAAGCCACTGTACCCGAACTCATCCATTTCGTCCAAGAGATCGTCATCCGCCAGTAACGCTGACACCATGACATTGGTTGACATGTCATTGACATCTTTTTTGTTGCCATCATCGCTGTCGCTTCCGTCACCTTCACTCACCTCCTCCCTATCGCTTTCCTCGTCCTCGTCCTTGCCTTCCTCATCCCTCTCCGTCCCCTCGCTGCTCGCTTCATCATCATCACTACCATCCTCTTCCATCTCGTCACCATCATCCCCGCTGCCCATCTCTACATCACTGCTCTCGCTTCTGCGTTGATCCTCCCAGTCACGTTCGCTTTCCAGCTCGAACGGGACCTTGTCCAGTGCGTCACGGTCGTCGAGGAGACACCTGGTTTCCTCGTGCATAGTCTTGTGTCCAACAGCGCCACTACGATACCGCATAAACATGTCTCTGTCAGCGAAACTGTAGATAAATTATCAGTAAAAAATACAGGCCACATTTTCTGTGCTCACATATTGATGTAGAACCACTCCCAGTCTTTGTGATCGTCCGATGGTTGACGAGCGATCGAATGTGCCAGGAGTGCTGAAGTCTGTCCATATGTGAACGCCGGGATAAGATGAACTCCTCGGATGATCAACTCAGGATCGAGGAAGCCGAATGCAGATGGGTCACTGCTATCATAAAATCCGACCCGCGGGAGACGTTTTGCTGCCCAAATGGATGTGGTATCCATGCTCCGAGCCAACCATCGTACCCACAGAACATACATCCGCCAAACTCGTCCCTCGTAGCGAACATTCAAATGAAATATTCCAATAATCCGTGCATACCAGTATGGGTGGGGCTGCTCACTTTCATCCTCATGCGCGAGAACCATGACATCAGCATGTGTGCGTGGATTGAGAGCATCCTGAGCTCGGCGTAGATCGTAAGTTGTATAGTTGACGCGGAGTACCTTGTGTCGGTAGATGCGATTTTGGACGAAGCTAACCATGTTCCGCTGACGTGCTATGAATATGGTCTCATCCCCATTGTACTGGTCACCCGACAAGCGCGACAGGAGATGATTTTTGAGCTTTGGAACGAAATCCTGTTGGAATAATAAGATCATCAATAAATCTAACTTCATTTCCCAGCAAACCTTCACTGCAGGATCATCCTGATTCCTCCCACACCACGCTGAGATATCCCAATAATATTGCTGTGACGTGGATACTTGATAATGGTCTTCGGGAGAGCAGCGTGGGAGTGGATCTTGGTCAACAAAATGCAAAAACGGAGTATTATCGTCCTTGGGGCTGTTACGAGTCGAAGCACTGTGGTGAGTTTCAATGTCTTGTAATCTGCGGAGCAACCGTTCCCTGTACTGCTGCCTCGTAATACCATGTGTGAACTTGATTTTGTTTGTTCGTGCATAGAACCGTTTGACACGTCGGTGTTCAAGTTCACCCTAATTAGATTCAGGTTCATCGGTGACTGGTTTCAAGCGCATAAGCACAAATGGTACTCACCACTTGTGTTGAGTAGTTGTCTGATGTGCCAAAAAGCCAGATAGATCTGACATAGTCACCGAGTGAGTGGAGTTTGTAAGTTGACATGTTGAAGGTTCGTTGCTTTGAGCTACTGCCTTCAAGGCTTGCAGCATCCTCGTTTCGCCTTTGCTTGCCCTTTCCAGCTTGTGTACTCTTGCGACGAGAACGAGCCGCTGACTCTCGTGGTAGGTCAGACGTATGGAATTTGGTACACACATCCCTGCGAAATTTGCGGAGAACCTTCCCGAGCCGCGTTGTACAATTATCAAAGTCGTTAAGAGTCGTCTCAGTATGCAAGCGCAACTTGCCAAATGCGTGCCAGGTTGCCAGTTCGAAAAGTAGATTGAGAATGACAGTGTTGAATGGCTCAGGAAGGAGACATTCGAACACTGGGATCGAACACTAGTGGATTCAGGCCAATGAATAATTCCAAAAATAAAGCAAAAAAAGAAACATACTTGAAGTAGATCTTCGAAGTCACGCGCGGCAAGTTTTGTTAATGCAGACACATTGACACTGAATTTTCGAATAGTATCACGTCCAAAAGTAGGTATTTTGCGATAGCTACAACCAGAGTCCTTAGTCTTTGCTCTGTCAAGTACCAAATATTGATCCTACCGTTCATTAAGCGCTTGAATTGTTTCATGACCATAGGCGTATAGGATTCGGAGCAAGTGTGTGAGCGTTGCCTTCCATACCCCAAGCTCAAACTCGTGCATGAAGTCAGGCACAAGCATGGTGTGGAAATCGAATCCGAAGCAAGAAAGCTTCTCTGAAAAAGAGTTCTAGAAAATCTTTGTGAGTATTCAGATATTCAACAACACTTTTCTTACACGAGTTGGAACCAGGGAATTTGCCCCAATAAGCCCCTCCACAGCTCGGCTAATAATACCTCGTCCATGTACAAAGATCATCTCACGAACCCTTTCAATCCAGCTGCGTCTTTGATGGTTGTCAATTCTGTACTTGTGTGTGCGGAGCCACCGATCGTGTTTATTACCCAAGCGATCAATATTTTCTTTCTCAACAAAGCACCGGGGACAAGGGCATCGTCCCAGAAATTTCATACATCCGAGTAAGATTCTATTGCATGTCATCACAAGCAGAAATATACAATAGTAAAATTGCCACGTACTTTTCTGGATAATCGGCGGCATATGTGAAAATCCGAGGAAAGACACGACGGAAAATTCCATCAGGAAATTTGATTACAATCCCATTCTTGTATGCATGTGTGAAATCTGCATCAAGCAAAAACTTCCACACTGCTTGCATGATCTCACGCTTGCAGTGTGTAAGTGTAGCGGCTGTTGCACTACAGTGAAATGTCCGTAGGTAAAAGTCTTGTATGGTATCTGATAACTGTAATAACTAATTATCAGTAATACATATACACAACATATGCCTAACGTACTTTGGGAATGTATGCCAAGTGATGGGCAGAGAACGAGGTAGGCTTTGCGCGAGTATATTTTGAAAGGTTGCCAAGAAACATATACACTGGCCATAATGCCGCATTACCGAAATCTGCGAGATGAGTTGAATCAGACCATAACATAATGGAAGCGATAACCGTCTCCAAGGTACACCCAGGCACACGAGGGGCAGTGTTGATCCTTGCTTGCTCATCTAGCATTGCATCGGCCGTATAGAGCTCAGAGATGACACGTTCAGGAGGTTGGTTTTTGTCGGGCTGCCAATATAATTTGAAAGGTGCTGTATGGAATGATTTTGCGGACACCTCTTCGTATGCTGATTTTAAGACTTCCGTGAATTTCCGGTAATGAAGACCTTGAACTGTGAATTTCGGAGCATCGGCTTCAGACGGAAACGTCACCTTCTCACAAGGAAGGGGTATTTCGAGCGAGGTTTCATGCCAACCGTCATCAGAGCAAAAATGCGATGTTTCCGAGCTGGCTTGAGCTTCATCCATTCGTTTTCCTTCGCGAGCTGCACCAAAACCCCGTAGTTCTTCCCGATCAAAATCCTCTGCCAAAATAACATCATTAACAAGGCGATCAAGGTCACCGAGAGATTTGCTTGATGACAAGTTGTAAAACCAACTCATCAGGCGATAAGTGGTTGCATTGAGAAAAGGTGCGAAATATTGGTGATTGGCCATGCCGAGTAGTGAGTTAAATCCACTATACCATGGCTGATGATCATCTGGATCGCTATCGCCCTGATCAAAGGTCGGAGCATCACAGAATTGACCAAAATAGGCCATGTTTTCGGGATCATAGGTAGGAAATGATGTTTGATATTGTCGAAAAAGATCAAAGGCATCATGGTCGGTCTGGGCCCATGGTGAGTCGTTGTCCTCAGGAGAGGACTGCTCGCTAGGATCATCAGGATCATCAGGAACCTCGTCTTCTGGGAGATCGGGTTCCATCGGAGGTCGTTGAACTGGTATTGGGGGCTCGGGCATGATATCACGATATCGCTTGGGGAGGCGACTTGGTCTCTTTGGCCTTCCAGATGAGTGATACTCATCTGGAATCATGCTGTCATCTGGCTGGACACGAGTAGATCATATTGAATACAAATATATTTGTCAAATGGTATGTTATTACACTGCCGGAATCGAAATTTTGAGTAGCAAGATCCTCTTGCTCTTCTCGCGATGCCAATCGGGCATGGTCTTCAGCACGGCATTGCTTGGCTTGTGCTATGGCCTCATCTTGGATACGTTCTCGACGCTTCTCAAGTGCATTGGCTATGATTGCTGGTCGTGCTTTGCACCATCTCGTAAGATGAACTGAGAAGCCTCGTGGTTGGACCTCAGTATGACAGTGGGGACATGGAATCATGATAAGAGGGTTAGTGGCGACGTACCTAAGGTACTCCAAACGGAGGTCCCTAGCGCATTGTTTGGTCTTATTGATAATCTTATCTAATCTTTTCAAGCATGACGCGGCCATACCCCAAACTTTATTCTCAACTATCATGACATCCGAGCCTGGGTCATCGAGTACCATGGCATCCGAGTCTGGGTCATCGAGTACCATGGCATCCAAGTCCAAGTCACCAACCACCAAGTCATCTGAGCCCTCTGAGCCCCCTTCTGTCAATGATTCGTCCAAGACGAACGAGCTACTGAATGCTCTCACAAGTGGGATGAACCAGAAGAAATCCAAGAGGTACGGCCTCATAAAGTCTGAATCCATTTACTAATTGACACATTTCATTATTATTATTATAGGACGGTTGATGGTGATGGAGGCGACCCAATGGAGATTTACCGAAATGCGGGAAAAAAAGCTGTTGCCCTTCTAGATCCATTCGCGATACCTGCAAAAGCTTTTCTCACTGGTATTCAGCATGACAAGGGTGGGAAACCTAACGATGAACTGTATGGGATTGACGTTTTCAGTTTATTGAGATGGTCCACACACTAACTGCCCTTACAACACTTCTCAGAACCCCCAGCATCGTTAAACGACACCTCCATTTTTACAAGGGGATTTTGAAATTCATTCCAAGTTTGCACGATGAGCTTGCTACAATAATGCCCGTGAAGCTCACAAAAGTCATACAAGCGGTGCGTAAACATGCATATATGCACTGTTTTACTAAACATCATCAACAGATTACGAAAGGAATGAGCGACGGACGGTCTACTGACTTGGCATCTGTCAAACACAAGGGTATGAAGTATGTGCCGCTGAACATGTACAACAAGTCCGAGGCATTGGATTCACCCATTCCTGAAATTGGAGACAAGTCTATGCGTGGAATATTCCACCCACAGCTGGCCCGCTTTTTGTGCCCCCGGAGGGATCTAGAAGAGTATGATGAGGATCCCGAAGCGTATGTATACAATTTCCATGCCACGTTTCCATCTAACAATACCGCAGTGGCATGCAAGCCATACAGGCAGGCGATTTTCCTATGAAATCGTCTAGATGGCCAGCTGGCTTTTACGAGGATGATGTTTACAATCCAAAAGACAAGACCATCGGGTTGTTCCGAAACCATACGGTCGTGCGGGTATGTCTGACATTCTCCACTAATATCGTCCCTCATACTTTCTTGGTAGTTTTATAAACACCTATTTCTGGGTCCATCGGCGGTCACCAACGAGTCTTCTACAGGTCAAGGCGCGAAACCATCCAAGAACCGTGTATGGGGCCTGGGTTCAGTTGACCGTTACATCATTGCGTATGCTCACATTATTGTGCATGTTTAATACTTTCCTGCTTCGTCAGTACTAATATTATTTGAAGACTTATATCACAGTTAGTCATGCACAACAGTGGACTCAAGTAATTGGCGAAATGGACCTAGAAGATCTCTATTGGCGCATTGTTGAGATGCTCGAAGATGAGTCAGATCCATGGGTCCGAGAAACGCTCAAGTGGTGGAACAAGTAAGTCTTGTTAATGTGTCCAGCATCAACTGAACTGCGTTCACAGACAATGCAATGGGCCTGGATCGGCATCTACAAGGAAGACAGTCACAGTTGATGGTGACGCAGCGAGTAGTGAAGATGATATGGCTCAAGTCCGCGCACGAAGGGCTGCAAAAGGGTCTAATGGAAGCAAGGATCTGACGACAATGACAAAGACATCCGAGCCAGCGCAGGGCAAGGACAAGACGGGCGAAGACACGAGAGAACTTCACACCGACAGTGAGCCCCTCCTGGAAAAAAGAGTCCCTAGGCGCCCCCCAGGAAAGACTAAGTCTGCTGAACGTAACATCATTGACTCCCCTGCTGTCCACCAGGAACTGACACACGAGCAACATGTGTCAAAGAAAACTCAGAAGACCAGCGCTCGGCGCCACATCACTCCGGTTGACTCGGATGAAGACGACGCCGACCTTGATCATGATGACCAAGATGACTACCGCGCTGCTGCTGACCCCCCTGTTGTCTACCGAGAATTGAAGCAAACGAAAGCAAGCACAGCTATCCGAACCACTACCGGCAGCAACTCGATCCACTCACGCAAGCAACATGTGTCGAAGAAAACTCAGAAGACCGCTCGGCGCCACATCACTCCGGTTGACTCAGATGAAGACGACGCCGACCTCGATCATGATGACCAAGATGACCACCACGCTGCTGCTGACCCCCCTGTTGTCTACCGGGAATTGAAGCAAACGAAAGCAAGCACAGCTATCCGAACCACTACTGGCAGCAACTCGATCCACTCACGCGAGCAACATGTATCGAAGAAGACTCAAAAGACCACTCGGCGCCACGTCACTCCAGTTGATGAAGACCATGCCGACCTCGATCATGATGACCAGGATGACCACCATGCTGCCGACTTTCAGTGGTACACTGATAACGGCGATGTCACACTAGTTGGACTTGATGACCACCCTGTTTGCGAGGGGAGTACAGCACCTGCACCTCAAGATACTCATGCCGATTCCCCATTATCTCAGCTCACTGGCGCAGACTCGGACGCCATGGACGATGAGACAGCAAGCACCATACAGCCTGGTAGTAGTTCTGCGTCCGTCCCTGCCAAATTTTCCAAACGCCACACTGCCGCCGCTGCCACAAACCAGAAGGATGATGATCCCATTGTTCAACCGCCTCAGAAGAAGATGAAGAAAGCGTCCTCCAGACCACAGGCCATACCCACCAAACGGAACCCCAGTCGCAGGAGCCGTGCTAATGGTTTCTGAAACTCCAGTGAGTTTTTTCTTTCGTCGCTTCTAACTGACTCAACCTATCACTAGGTTTGTTCTTCTTGCCGTTCTCCCGCATTTCGAGCCCTCTAGATGCAGCTTTCCAGCTTTCGACACATTCTCGCATTCTGTATTTGCTGTCACCATTCCCGCACCATTGGACCTCCATGCTTTGGACTAGTATCGGACTTTTGCTCGTCGTTAATGTGCTCATGTACTAGTATACTGGCTCAATCATAATGAGCCTTGCAGGGGCCTGCAAGCCTATTTACTACCTTGTATGGCCTAGTGAGACGAAGATCGTCTTGAGTGAGCTAGCGAGGCATGACCGGCCTGGTAATACCTTGCAAGGTCAAACTAGACCACCGGTGATCAGCGCATCTTGCAAGCCCTTGCCAGATCGGAGTATTTCCTTGCAAGGCCCTGTAAGGCTGGTATGCCTTGCGTTGCCTTGCAAGGCCTGGTAATACCTTTTATGGCCTTGCCAGACTTTATTTATTTTGCTGATGCGTGACGGGTAAATTGCCGTCCGTAACCTCAGTAGGTTGTGGTTCTCCTGGACCTGTATGGCTTTTCCCAGGTCAGCAGGAGGAACAACAACCATACGAGCCTCGTGGCGAAGACGGCGATGGTGTTCTCCTCGAGGTATCCGTTCGTTATTTTCCCCCTCGAACCGAGGTACCGTCGAGCACGGCCCCTACCCAGTTCAACTACGACAAGGTTAGTGATCACTATATTCTTCTCTTCATTCCGTGTTGACGCTGCGGTAACTTCCGTCCCCGGCATCCTCTGCCCATCATGGCGTGAACGACGCACCACAGTCGGCAGATACCCCACCCACGGCTTCCCATCAAGAGGCACCTCCAGACGAAAATTATAATACTGCCAAGTCATCTCAGGTCAGCCCGATGCTCGAAAGGTTGCTACTGACATGGACCAGGAAATAGTAACAAGGACCCGGCATTGCATGAACCCGATCGGGTGACCGGAAAGTCACGTCGGCCTGCTAATCGTCAATCTCGTTCCCAGTCACCAGCAAGAGTGGAGGCCACAGATCAGGGTCCTTCGTGGATGGCTGCAGGTAAATATAAGCGAGTGCGTGCACTTCCCTGACTGACATTCAGATGCAGTGTATCTCAAATATCATCTTAGCGAACGGTTGCAAGGTCCATCGTACAACCACAGGTTCGTTCTTCCTCGGGTTTGTATGCAGCGACTCATGAGTCAAAGGCTGGTGCTCCCAGCAATCCCAACAACGGTACTTCCCGCGGCGGAAAAGGTCCTGCAGATCCCAAGGAAGCAGGCCCAGTGCGTCTTTTTCTGGTGATGGCAGAACTTGTCACGACAGCTCACGTGCTATCAGGTGCAACAAGGGAACGATCCGTTTCAACCCTCAGCGGGCGGGATTTATGTAACGGTGCGCATACTTTCCTTTAGCTTACATTGTTACACTTGGGTTAGACAAAGAGCAATAGTCAAGTACAATCCTATTATGACATTAGTTCCCTCACAATACATATTCACTATTGTTGGTCCATTCATTATGCGATCGCAATGGGACCGACCCAAAGTCAATGCATTATGAGCATATCTAGTAACTGCATTCACGAGACCAATACGTGCTGCATTGACGATCTGATTTTTAGCCTGGCCACAACTAGAAGTAGAACAAAGCAGTTCACCCTACAAAATAACCAGCAAGCTAGTCGAGTACGCCAGCTTCCAAGTTGCAACCAAGGCGCCGACATCAAATATCGCAAGTTTTCTTTTTACAACAGCAGCCGCTGACACCTCCGCCTTGATGATCTCTTTCTCTGGCGGACCCGTTCCAAATTTGTCGGCGTCTTTTAGGTGCTACACAGTGAGATAGATCGTCTTGTCATTGTAAGCAGCGACTTTGTGGATGAAATTTCAACCGCGACTTTGTCCCTGCTGCGACCCACGAGGTACTTGCGACTTTCGTCGAGGTTGTACACAAAGAATCGGAGGATCCAGAGGAGCATTGCGAGACCGCCCATAGTATAAAAGAAGTGACACCATCCTTCATTGGAAGACCTGGGACAAGGGACTGGAGGACCCGCGCACGAAAAACCGGATGAGTGGCCAAGCGACCTATTCGAACAATCTGCGGCCAGAGCGGCTCAGAGGCACGACTTTGATGTACCAGACTTTCTAATAAATGTCCAAAAGCCCCCCAGATAGATATCATAGGGAGCAGGTATTGGTGGGATGCAGGGATAAACTCTGGCGGCGGCAGTTGGTACACTGGGCAAACCGAAAGCGATGAACGAGCCGAGAAACACTGCAGAATCCACCCGGCAAGTTACCGCCCACACCGATCGACCAGACCGTGATGAGCAAACAGAGTGACGTAGTCTGGTGAGGCTCCAACTGCGATCGCGACTCCCGTGATGAAGAAGGTCAGGTTAAACGCCCACCTTGGTGAACGTCAGACAATCATCCAGTACAGCGACGGAATATACCTCACCGACGACCCCAAACATCTGATGCGACGCCCCAGAAGACAAGCAACCCAGTGCTCTGAACGGGCTTGAGGAATGGCCCTTGGTCGTTGAACTCGTACACCGCAGGGCTGAAGATCAGATCCGTGACGATCTACTAGAGCGTCGATCGATGCCTATCAGTGATTCCCGTTTCCACGGTGCCCGGCTGTACTCACTGACCAAAGGTTATCGATTCAGGGCTCGACCGCGATGAGGGCGAGAGGAGAGTTCAAAAGGGGAGAGATTTGGAAACAGAGATACGAGATGGAAGTAAACCCGGGAAAGTCGGCGGGCATAGTAAGGCTTTATTTCGTCGTTCGATTCGTAAGGCGAGAGTAGCTGCTATTCAGTAATTAAAGACATGGGCCATATACAGTACCATGAGGACAAAGGATGAAGCTTGAAGGGGAACAAAGAATAGGTAGCTACGACGTCATCCGGGAGTGAGTGGATAGGGAGGTTCTAGGCTGTGACGTTGTTGAACATGCGTACATTGCATCATCGTCAGCCCCGTCGGCGAGTAGCATCCGTGCGATGGTTACACTACCATAGATTCGTGGCTTGAGAATTGTGGGAAGAGGGAGAGAGGAATTGATGGGGTGATGTTACACGACTGTGGACCGACCGGACGTAAGGGGACACGAGTCCGCGCGGCACAGGCAGACCCAAAGAAGAGAGAAAGGAGAAAGAGACACGAGGGAAAGCGCGGGAGGGTGGAGCAGCGCGCCGAGAGCGTGGTTGGATGGGGATGAAATCTAGATGTGAGGTTGAGGTGAGAGATGGGTGAGGATCATGGAGGTACGATGTGACGATGCCGGGAATCTCGGAACTCGATGCGACGTGGTCACAAGCTGTTAGTATGAAGACCCACACTGCCAATCAGGATTCAGCAGAAAAGTCAGCGGACCACCTGCAATGTGCTGTTGGTGCAGCAACGACCCCTTAATTTCCTGCCTTCCTCCAATCACAGCATTCGATAGTGCGGGTCAGGCTCTAATGACATGCATTTATGCTTCCGCAGGCACAACGTTTCAGTCACTGGGCACAAAAATGGCAGGTGAGCAATGGAGGTCAGCCGAGATAGTGGGTGGATTTAACCTCTGTAATCGGCGAGATCCCGGATAATGGGTAGTCGACCATCGTGACTAGCCTGAGATTCTAGATCTGCAAAACATGCCATGTAACGTTATCGCTTGAGCACTCTACCCCCGGCCATTCGAGTCTCAGATCTCAGCTGTGATTGGAGGATGGCTAGCAAAAAAAGAATTAAGGGTCCTACTAGAAACAAAAACGAGCAAAGCCTTAGCCATGCCACAGGGCTTTCAGAGCGTTGCATAACAAACTGTCATCCCGAGATACGAAATGCTCCTATTTGTGCTTGTTTGTTGCCTGTAAAATATTCGGCAATAATCATTATTCCAGTCTATCTATGACACGGAACTTATCACCGTCTGCCTCTAGCTTCCCTTTCCTCTCAACCACTGCCAGCGCGACTCCCACATCCCCAGGCCACACCACTCGCTGCATTCAACACCGCCGACCGGTGTTACCTCGACCCCACTCACCCATCCACTCAATAACCCGCTTTGTCCTATCATACTATGTCAGGCCACCGTGTTATCGGATTCTGAATACCAGTCGAGCAACAACATTGACACTGGTCCCGGTCCTTGTCACACACAGAACCAGGTGCAGATTTCAAGAACTCAAGTTTAGGCTGCATGGAGAGTTGCACGCGCTCGAGGGCCCATGTGCGAGTAGTGGAGCTGCCCCTGAGTCTTCTTCCAGCGTGGTAGGACAGGATGTCATCACAATCGTTTTGATTCTCAGCTTTCAGTTTTTGCTCTTCTTCTTATATAGATCCAAGCCCAGACATGGACGATGCTAGCGTGTATCACATCTTATAATGCGGCATTGTTGACATCACTATGCCTGACTGAGGGTGTGAGGTGTGACATAACATATTTCTCTATTTTTTTTCTTCATTTCGAGTTTTCACAATGACCGATCATGACAAATGCATGGTTTTGCGTAACCCGCACTGCAGTTTATGATGCAACACTCTGTAGTAATTGTACTATTTGATAAGGACTTGAGGTGGGCTTCTGACGTTCCGTCCCCCCAACGTACTGTTCTAGGGGAGACAGCCTCACTGCAACCTAGCAGGCTTCCACAATCAATCTAACACAGTTCACAATATGGTAGTGGATGGCAGCCACACATAGCCAGCAGAGTTTCTTCCCAAAGCCATGCAGCGCGAGCCAAGATGCAGTACGTGACGAGATGAACAGAGTCTCAGTTGGCATGTCAAAGATGCACTCCGCTCGATTGTGTTGAACGACACGGTGGCACCGCAACTACACACATTTATTGGCGGCCTCAGCGTTGTTGGCAACTGCCTTCCAGAGAAAGCGTGGTTGCTATGCAATAGGCTATGGCAAGTCTATGGCAAGTCTATGGCTTGCTCTACAACAGGTCTACCAGTACCGCCCTGTTCTGGGGCTCGGTCTCATGCTGTGACAATAGCCATATAATTATTGAGTAAT
>JBBPRE010000074.1:0-18103 GCA_038092935.1 Boletus roseobadius
CTAGATAGTGTTTTGTCTAGGAGATTTGTAATCCCTAGCTTATAGTGTTTCATCTGTGGAAGGCAAATCAGTAGTCTGGGAAACAAGCACTTTAGTTTCATTGCATTTGCCTATAAAGAAGACAACGCAGCTGGGTAGAGGTGCCCCAATGGAGATAGATGCCCAACAGGCTCTCCCGTCTTGGCCTGATATCCATACATGTTATGGATGCAACAAGGTTGGCCACATATGGCCTAATTGTGACTTGAACCCAAACAAGCGCCCCTCACATCCACTGCAAGTATGGCAGCAGTATTTCTGGGATTATGAAACAGGTGCATATGTGCCTGCTGTACCTTACCAGCTGCCTGTGCAGCACACCCAGCACCAATATGGTTGTCCCCTCCCATCCCCTCCAACCACCACTCCTGTCCCATCTGCTCCCCCAGTTTTCGCTCAACAAGTGGCAATGCTGTTCTTTTATTTGGCAGAAGCTGAAGCTTACTACAGAGATAAATTCAGAGTAGAAGCAAGGCAAAAGGCAGCCTCCTCTTTAAATTAAAAAAGTTTGTGAACAACAAGGGTGTTCATGGACTGGACAATTATGTTTCTCCTTCTGCTTCTCTCTCTTCATGTAATATATCCACTGATCTTGTCGACTGCGATGAGTCCAATTTTCCTGTATGTACTATGGATGATCTTCTTGGCAATATATTTCCTTATTCTGAAAGGGCAACTCAATTGAGCATGGCGCCAGAATTAAAACAAAGCATGTTTAATTCCCTTGTTCACCAAGTAAGAAATTCTCCTAATTATAAATCCCTCAATTCTCCTTCATCTCTTTTTATTCGTGCAAGCACATTGTCATTTGGTGGTGAAATGTCACTTGAGACATGTGTACTGAATTATGAAGATGAAAGTTGGCAATCTTGATTGTTTAAGTCCCTTCTAGATTCAGATGCTTCTCACACTTTTATTGACAAGGACTGTGTTCTCTCTCATGGCATTCCTACCTATAAAATCACTAACCCTATTTCGGTGAAAAATGCTGACAGCTCTAATGGAGCAATAGGCCAAGTAACCCATGCTGTCACTTTAATTATTGGGATTGCCAGTCATTATGAGGTCCTGGAAGCCTATGTTTCTAAACTAGGAACACACCGCCTCATTGTCAGTTATGATTGGCTGGCTCGGCACAATCCCACTATAGATTGGTTTCTAAAACTATCTCTTTCCCTCACTGCACACCCTACTGTCATATTATGGGTGATGGACCTTTTAACAAACCAATCAAACTTATTTATAACTGTAGTATAGAAGAAGGACTCAAGGAAAAAGTGCCCAAACCCTACCACGACTTCCTTGACATATTTTCCAAGAACAAATCTGAAAGAATGCCAGAATGAAAACCCTGGAATCACACAATAGATCTGAAACCAGACTTTGCTCCCAAAAAGGGTAGAGTAATTCCTCTATTGGACATGGAAATGGACGAAGTACACACATTCATCTGAAAAGAACTCAAGAAGGGTTATATTTGCCCTTCGAAGTCCCCTCAAATGGCACCAGTATTCTTTATACCCAAAAAAGACAGAAAAAAGAGACTCATTATGGACTATAGATATTTAAATGAAGGCACTATCAAGAACGCCTATCCTCTACCACTTATTTTGACATTGATTGACCGCCTTAAGGGCACAGACATGTTCACAGCCCTTGATCTCCAACGGGGCTACAACAATGCTTGAATTAAGGAAGGTGATGAGTGGAAGGGAGCCTTCGTTACTCCCATAGGCACATATGAACCAACTGTTATGTATTTCAGGATGACTAACTCACCCCCTACTTTCCAGCAAATGATGAATGACATATTTAATGACATGTATGCCATACTTATTATCTATATTGACGACTGTATGATATTTACTAAAGGCAAGACAAAGGAAGAGCACGAAGAAATAGTAAAGGAGGTGCTTTCCCATCTTTGCCAAAATGATCTTTATGTAAAACAAGAAAAATATAGTTTCTCAAAAGACAAGGTGGACTTTCTAGGCATGGTAGTATCTAAAGAGGGAGTAGAAATGCAGGAAAAGAAGGTGTCAGGAGTATTGGATTCGCCGGTTCCCACATGCCTCAAACAACTGCAAGGCTTCCTTGGACTTTGTAATTATTATCGACAATCCATTGAAGGCTTTGCAGACATCACACGTCCATTGAACAATCTAACCAAAAAAGATGTTCTATTCAAATGGGAACTGAAGCAGCAAATAGCATTCAATTCCTTGAAAGCCAAATTCAAGGAATCACCCCTGTTGGCATATCCAGGTCAAGACAAAGAAATGCATCTAGAAATGGATGCCTCAGACATAGCCACAGGGGCAGTGCTTTTGGTTAAGTGCAATGACAGTCTCTGGAGATCCTGCTCCTTCATCTCCCACACTTTCAACAGTGCTGAGTGCAATTATCCTATCTATGACAAAGAACTCTTGGCAGTCATTCAAGCATTAGAAGAATGGTGACACTACCTAATTGGTAGGGAAGGTTTCAAGATCTGGACAGATCACAAGAATCTTAAATACTGGAAGAAACCCCAGACCCTATCCGGTCATCAAGGCCGGTGGCATATACTTCTTCAAGGGTTCAACTATGTTTTTATTTATAAACCTGGAACATCGAATGGTCAAGCAGACACCTTATCTTGCCAACCAGACCATGGTGATGCTGTTCAAGATCACAACCAGAACATTACTGTTCTTCCACCTTCTCTTTTTATTAACAATGTCAAACTTTCATCTTTCTTCTACAAAAAAATCATAAAAGAATCAGAAAAAATATGAGAAGAATCTTTAATGAATACACTTATGATTACGATAACAATATTTTCAAAAATAACAAAAACAAAGTCTTTGTTCCTGAACAATTACGTACTAAACTTCTTACTATTTGCCATGATTCTCCTATTGGTGGACACTCGGGTCAAGCCTGCACTTCTCATCTTCTTACATGACATTTCTTGTGGCCTGGTGTCACAAAAGACATTAAAAATTATGTAGATAGCTGCCAAGTGTGTGGCCAAACAAAGGGAAAGTCAAAAGCACCAGTAGGAAAACTCCTTCCTTTACCTGCTTCTAAATGACCATGGGAAGATTTATCTGTTGATTTCATTATGGGCTTACCTGCTTCCCATGGTTACACTGCCATTTGTGTCATCATTGATCGATTCTCTAAAGAAGTTGTTTTTATTCCCACTTATGACACTGTTTCATCAAAGGACTTAGCTATTATCTTCAAAGACAATATTTGGTGTATCCACAGACTTCCTTCTACGATTGTTTCTGATTGAGGCCCCCAGTTCATTTCAGACTTTACTTTCGAATTATGTAACCTTCTCTCTATTTCCCAGAAACTCTCCACCGCCTACCACCCTCAGACTGATGGACAAATAGAGTACATCAATAGAGAACTTGAACAGTATATCCACTCTTACGTAGCTAAGCAACAGACTGAATGGGCCAATTGGCTCAAAGTTGCACAATTCCATCACAATAACTCCCTTACCACTGCCACCAGCACCATTCCCTTCAATATCACTCATAATTACGCCCCTTGCATGGGTTTTGAAGGAAAAGCTAAAGGCATGGAAAAAGAGTTCAGCATGGAGATGGGAAAATCCCACAAAGAAGTAGAAGATGCATTGGAGGAAGCACAAGAAAGAATGAAGAAACAATCGGAAAATAAGAGATCTGATGCTCCTAATTACGAGAAAGGACAACAAGTTTGGCTTTTAGCTGAACACTTGAAGCTCCCCTATACAGCAAAAAAGTTAACTCAGAAATGGATTGGCCCATATGAAATCCTTGAGGTACTTCCTAATGCTGTCAAACTCAAATTGCCAAACTCTATTCAAATTCACCCTACCATTAACATTTCACACATCAAACCATATCGGGCAACCCTTCCAGGCCAACCAGTCTCATGCCCTAATGCAATTGAAGTGGACAAAGAAGGAGTAGAGCAGTTTGAAATAGAATACATCATGGCATCATGTCTCAAAGGCTGCCAGCTTCAATATCTCGTACATTGGAAAGGTTATAATGAATCCAACAGGACATGGGAATCTGGTGACATCATTAATACCGCCCCTCAGGCAATTGCCAATTTCCACAAAAAGAATCCTTTGGCTCCTCAGAAACTTTGTGGGCTAACCATTGGAGACTTTTCTTCTCTCTTTACTTGTTATGAAAACTTCACCGAGACTAATTATCATGGGACTCGCCTGGAATTTGAGTCTTAAAGAGGGAGTAGTGTTATAATATACAATATTTTCAAAACTTTTTAACTTAGCACATTCACACACCTACTTTACATCTTTCAGACTTCAAAGTCACGTGATGTGCACATGACTGTGGGAAACTATCCATGACCTATGGCCTAGACAAACACGCTGCACATATGCCTTATTAATTTCCATTCTGTCTTTCTCATCATCATTCTTCTTCTCTCACAATGCCTTCTTTTCTTTATCTATAACTAGTAATCATTCCCATGGACCCTATGGTCCATGCACCAACCTGTAACATATATAAACTAGCTGTAGTTGACTGGACTCCCCAGTCTAATCCATTTGTACCTTGCAACCTATGTCCTTGCGAGTGTATTAAGGAAGACTGCTTTGTCTCTACTCTTCAATCTCCTCTTCTCATACTTCTTGTGGTTTGGTGTGTTATGAACCCTTTTTCTCACCCCTTTCTTTTCTAGTCACATGACTGCCTTCACACTTTCACAATCATGTGACCTTATCTTTTTCACATCATGTGACCATGCAAACTAGGTCTAGACCTATAACATGTGTCAACCTCATGTATTTAATCTCCATCAGTCTAGAACATCTAGCACTGCCTCCTATTTAATCTCCATCTATCTTACTCATCATAGGTTACTAATACTCACATGATTTGTCATTACATAGCCTCACGTGCATGGACCAGTGTCATAATAAGTACAAACATATAAAACGTATATATACCTTGAATCCAACACCCCAAGAACTCTAGTCAAGTTCTTGTTGGCATTCCCTCTCAACTATTCTCTTTACTCTACAGTCAGTTTGCGTGATTGAGTGACCCAAGTCATTATTTGATTTGAGGTTGCCAACATAAGAACTTGACTAGTTTCACTTCCGTCACTCAATCCTACTCTCTTCATCATCATTACACACAGCCCCTAGTGTTAAAGGGAAAAACAGCCAGACTCAATGCTTAACAAGATTACCTTCTACCTCTTCACTTTCTCATGCACTTGCACTACCCATTTCCTTTATATGTATACCTACCCTATATGGGTGTGAAGACACTTAGCTATCTAGGGCAGTGCAGCACTGAGCTCGAGTGCTCTTAATTGGTTTAAACACTGGTGCAAAACCATTCAGACTTCTTTTCGCTATGTGCGAGTGTCCTCATGTGGCACACTTTTTTTACCTATGATTACTTCATACATCATTGTGGTGCAAGAGCGGTATTGTGCCCACCCAACTTCATATTACGATATTTTCTACGGTGAAGTCAAGAAGGTTTGACTTGATTTGCACCTAGTGGAGTGAGCAGATCCTCCTAGGAATTTTTACATTACCTTTTTATGGATGATCAAAGCCGAGGACATCTTGATCCTCATCAAGAAAAGATCCCCTTCCCCCTACAAAGCCTTTATCTTCAATGAAGATCCCAACAACGCAATTGAAATAAAACAAGAAGAAGAATTCCCACCACACTTCTTCGACTTCCTACACACAGGCTTTACCCGAGCCAAAGAAGAATTTCACCCCTACGAAGCAGAGGCCTGGTTTGTCCTTAGACAACTAGAACAAGAACTCGCCCAACCTGTCATTCAGAGAGCCAACAGGACATTATAAGACTGATGAAGACTACGATAGCCCACATGTCTCCCCACCATCATCTCCCACACCACATCAACAAACAATGTCAGCAGATGCCACCCACATCACCGCACTCGAGGTGCAGCTCCTCACCCTTACAAACCAGCTGCAGCAGCTCACCAACAGCGGTGTGCAAAGCACCAACACTGAGGTGAAAATCTCAAAAAAGGTCGAAGTAGTTCCCGACCCAAAATTATATGATGGAAGCTATGACAAGTTCGATGAATGGATGATTTGTCTTTGCATCTACATCGATGCAAATTTAGAAATGTTTGACACTGACAAAAAGAAAGCAATTGCCATGCTTTCAAGAATTGGGTCCAAGGAAGGAAAAGACAAAAACAGAGCTGGTATGTGGGCCCCAAACCAGCTCTCAAAGTACATGAAAGGATCCCTCCACATGTGGCCTGATGACAATGAACTTGTCACCCTCCTCAAAGATTGGTTCAAACCAGGAATGGACACTGATAACACAATGGACCAGCTCACAAGGATGAAGCAAGGTCCCAAGGAAAGAATGGAGTCATTTCTCACTCGATGGGTGGCTCAATACGAATGGTCACAATGTGGAGACGCTATGGGAGTATACCTCCTAGAAAAGAACATCCGCAATGAAATCGTGAAACACATTTTCGTGAACGGCCAAAGGAAGAAGTACATAACCCTGTACTTAATTGAAATCAAGAAGACTGGCAATCTTCTTGAATCCTTCACTCTCAGAAGCAACCAAGGACAAGTCTGGCAGAACCAAACACAAGGAAGCTCCTCAGGAATGCATACATATGGTGGCCATGGAGACCCCATGGACATAGATGCCATTCACACCAGCAAAGGCAAGTGTTTCAACTGCCAAGGACCCCACCTTGTTAAGGACTGCCCCAAACCCAGAAAGGAATGCGGGAATGCAAGTTCCTTGGGGGCAGGCATAGCTAAAGGTGCAGCAAGTATCACAACGTATGCGTGAATACGAGCGATTCATCTAGCACAAACAAGGATGCTGGAAAGGGAGCTGGGACCAATGCAAGAATGAAGCAGGTTGCAGCTATGGACTTTGAGGCCGCAAAGGCCTACTTTGCAGACTTCTTGGCTAACGAGTCAGGAAAAGAGTAAAGTCGCTGAATAAACTGGGTGTTCAGTTGACTATAGACAAAAAGAAAATAGATAATCCTATAAAAAATAGCTTTTCTGTACTTTCATCATATGTCAAATATGGAGAAGAAGAACATGAGTTCTTTGACTCCCAAAATAGGACATTATTTAATGATACAAACGATGAACTTTCTACTTCTCAAACCCAGACCAGATCTCATGAAAGTGAGCTTGCTGCAGGGGAATGCAGGCTTAATTTGGTCAAGAAAAATATTAAAAAAATTACTACGAACAACAATATTTATGAAACCCCAGAACGGATCTATCTCAGATTTGTAAAAACAAAACAAGAAATCAACCTTGAAATCAAGGTAGCCTCAGCTACAACCAAGTACAAAATGCATGACACACATGTGCTCCTAGACAGCAGAGCTAACAGCATTTTTGTAGATGCCAAATGGGCCAAGGAACACAAACTTTTGCTTACAAAGCTCACATGACCCATACCTGTATTCAATGTGGATGGAACCAAGAATTCCGCTGGAGACATTTCACACACAGTGGAAATAATCATCGATTACCAAGGACATCATGAGAAGCTAGTAGCAGAAGTTACCGACTGTTACGCTGATGCGTAGAACCTAGTTGAAGCGCACACTCAAGTGTAGTGCGAAGACACTAGAAGCCTCAGGGGTCTCACTATGACTAATCACTAGGACCAATCACTCGCAGGATGACCAGATTCTAAGCAGTAGATTGCATAGAACTAGATGTAGAACTATGGTACAAAGGCGACGTATTTATACTACTCGGAATGGCGCACAGACCAGCTAAGTAAAGATGCGCACAGGCCATCTGGGTAAGGGGGAATACGAGGCAGTATGAGAGAACTGCCTAAAGGAGGTTATTCGTCCATATCAAGAAGATCATCAGTAAAGGTAGTGTACTGCATGGTCAACACCATAAGGGCGAAGCCCTCTCGCGTGTGTGAAGATGAATGAGCAAGAGCATAGTTAGAAGGATAAAAGGGAAAGAAATCCGTAACACCAACCTAGGAAAGAACCCAGTAATTTTAGGATACATGTGGCTGTCCAAACACAACCCAGAGACTGACTGGCAAACAGGATCAGTACGACTCACATGTTGTCTGCGGACATGCTACCTCTCATCTGACCAACCCATATTCATCAGGACCTTAGAAGAAAAGGAAATGAATGACATGCTGTACATCTACTGTTGATTAAAGAAGGTAATGACTGAGCAGCAGCAGAGCGTGCCAGTTACCAAGAAGACTGTGAAACAGATGGTCCCCAAGGAATTCCACAAATTCCTAGACATATTTTCAAAAAAGCATTCCAAAAGGATGCCTGAAAGGAAACCTTGGGACCACGCA
Source organism: Boletus roseobadius (assembly GCA_038092935.1). Taxonomy (NCBI): domain Eukaryota; kingdom Fungi; phylum Basidiomycota; class Agaricomycetes; order Boletales; family Boletaceae; genus Boletus; species Boletus roseobadius. The sequence goes on from JBBPRE010000074.1 coordinate 8,394, forward strand.
ATCAATATGAAGCCCAGATTTAAATCCAAAAAGGGAAAACTTTACCCTATGTCTGTCGAGGAACAAAAGGAAGTTTCCGACTTTGTAGATGAACAATTATGAAAAGGCTACATCCAACCTTCCAAATCGCCACAAACATCACTAGTCTTCTTTATTTCCAAGAAAGACGGAAAGAAATGTATGGTACAAGATTACTGATATCTAAATGAATGGATGGTAAAGAACAACTACCCACTGCCGCTGATCTCCCAATTAATCAACTGATTGTGGGGTGCTAAGTTGTTCACAAAGATGGATCTCAGATGGAGATACAATAATGTATGCATCAAAGAAGGTGATGAATGGAAAGGTGCCTTTGTTTGTCATAGGGGAAGTTATGAACCATTGGTCATGTACTTCAGTCAAACCAATTCCCTGGCCACATTTCAGGCCATGATGAATGACATTTTCCACGACATGCAAGCAGTCATCATTATTTACATAGACAACATCCTCATGTTCACTAAAAATGAGAACCAAGAGGAACACAATGCAATTGTTCTAGAAGTCCTCAAACATCTACAAGAAAACAATCTATTTATAAAACCAGAAAAATGCACATTTCATACCAAGAAAATCGATTTCCTAGGCATGATTGTCTCAGAGGAAGGAATCAAAATGGAACCCAGCGAGGTAGAAGCCATCCAAAAATGGCCGGTTCCCACAAACGTAAAAGGAGTACAGAGTTTCCTTGGACTCGCCAATTTCTATAGGCGACTTATTAAAGACTTCTCTATTGTGGCAAGACCACTAAATGACCTCACAAAAAAGGATCTCATGTGGAGATGGACAGAAAAAGAACAAAACATGTTTGACATGCTGAAAGAAGCTTTTATCATGGCTCCCATCCTTGCCTACCTGGACAATGACTGTAATTTCCAGCTAGAATGCAACACCTCAGACTTTGCAACAGGAGCAGTCTTATCTATAGAAAAGGAAGGAAAATGGCACCCCGTAGCATTCTCGTCACATTCTATGACAGCAGAACAAAGGAATTACCCGATTGCCAACAAAGAAATGTTAGCTATTATTCATGCACTTGAACAATGGCATCATCACCTAGAAGGTGCTGAGAAATCATTCGAAATCTGGACAGATCACACAAATCTGCAGTATTTCATGAAATCTCAAGATCTAAACCACCGACAAGCGAGATGGGCACAATATTTATCACATTTTAACTATGAACTGATTAAGAAATCCAGAACATCCATGGGAAAAGCTGATGCACTCTCATGAAGAGAAGACCACACTGTGGGAATCAACCAAGACAATAAAGGAGTTGTAGTTATCCCTGTGAAACGAGTGTGCACCAATGAAGTAACTTATATCCATGGAGAAGAACAAAAGATCTTAGATCGGGTAAAGACTGCACAATCCATGCTTTATGGGTCATCCCTTTCAGGATTTGAAATAGATGAAGAAGGTTTCACTAAATTAAATGGAAAAATCTACGTGCCTGGGGAACAGAGTAACCTCTGTCAGGATATTATTGAACTTTATCACAATTCCACATTAGCCAGACATGGTGGCACAGAGAAGACTCATGAGTTAGTCTCATGCTACTATACATGGAAAGGCATATGTAAACAAATCACAGACTATTGTTCCCGATGCGAAAGATGCGCTTGGATGAAACTAACCACACGGCCTCCAGCAGGCAAATTACATCCTAATCCTATTCCCAAGGGTCCCTGGCAGGACATCTCCACTGATTTCATCACAGATTTACCCACTTCCAATGGCTACAACAGCATTCTCATGGTAGTGGACAGATTCACTAAAGAAGCCATATTTATTCCCACAGTTAAAACAATCACCAGCCTGGGAACCACTAAATTATATCGAGACAAAGTATGGAAAATGCATGGCCTCCCACAATCTATAATCTCCAATCACGGCCCACAATTTTCAGCACAAGTAATGAAGGATCTTGGCAAAATGCTTCAGATCGACTTACACATGTCAACGGCATTCCACCCACAAACAGATGGACAAACTGAACACGTTAACTGAGACCTTCAGCAATATCTATGTCTCTACACTGCAGAAAAGCAAAAGGAATGGTCAGAATGGCTAGCCCTTGTGCAATTCCAATACAACAACAAGGCCCACTCCGCTATGGGCAAATCCCCCTTTCAAGTCACACATTCATATTCACCACGCATGGGAATTGAACCTAAAGAAAATGTGAAAGCACCTGCCACTACGGCATTTGCCAAGGACTTCACACAAACTTTAGCCAATGTGAAAACCTCTCTCAATAAGGCACAGGAGGCAATGAAGGTGCAAGCCGACAAACACTGATCAGAAGCCCCTGTTTACGAAAAAGATTCACAAGTGTGGTTATCTACTGAACACTTGAACCTAAAAGAAACCTACCAATCACGAAAATTAACGGAAAGATGGCTAGGCCCCTATAAAGTTCTTGAAATGGTAGGAGATAATGCCATAAGGCTTAAACTCCCACGCTATATGAAAATACACCCAGTGGTAAATGTATCATGGATTAAACCATACAAGGAAAGACTTCCCAATCAGAAACTCTATAAACCCGGACCAGTATCAGTTACAGACGAAGGAGATGAAGAATTCAAAGTTGATTATATCATGGCATCTCGACTAAAGGGTCAAAAATTAGAGTTCTTAGTACACTGGAAAGGATACCAGGAAGAAGACTGAACGTGGGAAATAGAAGGCAGCCTTTCCCACACTAAAGAAGCAATCGGCAACTTCTATAAAAAGAACCCACAAGCACCACGATGATTATGGATGATGCAAATGGCGTTCACCTCCCTATTTAACCCATATGAAAACTACACAAAACCTCCACCAATCTGGTCTCACCTGGAATGTGAACCATAGAGGGGGGGTAGTGTTACAAAACCTTTTTCTCACCCCTTTCTTTTCTAGTCATGTGACCACCTTCACACTTTCACAATCACATGACCTTATCTTTTTCACATCATGTGACCATGCGAACTAGGTCTAGACCTATAACATGTGTCAACCTCATGTATTTAATCCCCGTCAGTCTAGAACATCTAGCACTGCCTCCTATTTAATCTCCATCTATCTTACTCATCATAGGTTACTAATACTCACATGATTTGTCATTACATAGCCTCACATGCACAGACCAGTGTCATAATAAGTACAAACATGTAAAACGTATATATATCTTGAATCCAATGCCCCAAGAACTCTAGTCAAGTTCTTGTTGGCATTCCCTCTCAACTATTCTCTTTACTCTACAGTCAATTTGCATGATTGAGTTACCCAAGTCATTATTTGATTTGAGGTTGCCAACATGGTGTAGCCCATGTCGAGTCCTGCCAGTGTTAGCTTGAGATTACTCACAACACACACATTTATCACCCCACTTTTGGACTCACCTCCATTATTGAGTCACACAAAAACACCACAAACATAACTGTACCTAGAACAAGTATAGACGAAGTTATCATCATACATACCATCAGCTACAAATTGTAGTGATTGTCAAGCTACTTGTCAAATAATTCAGCAGATTGAATTAGATCGTGCTGAAAGCCAAGCATTAGAAGAATATATCACATTTATTTATGCTTGATAACTTTGCAATACAAAATGACAATGTCAGATCACCCAGCAGACCTGAACAACAACCAGAACCGGAGATCTCAACAGACCAGACCAATGTCATACTCCCATGCCCAGCAAAACCCCTTGGAAATACCCAAGATGACAGCATCACCGTCAGGGACAAATCCTCCACCTTACTCATGGCCCTGAGCCACACGACCAATGCACTGCAATCATCTACAGATTCTCTTACAGGAACAACAATTAGTAACAGAGATACTGCGAATACATTGTACCCAAGTACATCCAGAAGGATACACAGCCTGAGCAACCCTACTGAGATTAGCAGGGAGGTACGCGGCCGCATAATATATTCAGCCTGAATGTACAATGTGTTATTTGATTCAACACATTACAGCAGGAATCACTGAACAAATAAACCAAACCTATCACTAAAATTCCAATCACGCTTATTACACCCAGTATTTAAGCGAGATCACCAACTGGATCTGTTACCACATTCCTATCACCACCCGCCATCCGCCATCCAAATTCATACCAGTCTTGCCAAGCAGTAAGACAAACCTACCACAGTGACACCATGCTAACCACACACTGTGTAGTTCAGCCATGACTCCAACTATTCAAACACGTATACATCACAATCGTGACAATGGCATTTTTCTTTGTATTCGCCACATCAATCAGAACACTGGATATGCCTTAGGTCATGAATACAATCACCCCCCTTGTGCCAATACTGACATCGCAATCTTTGGAAAATCTCTTACTTCCCCTGAGATCGTTGGACACATATCACATATTGTTGAGCACTGGCAAGATTGCATTGACGTCATGATAACACCTTCGCTTCACTTTTATTCAGAACATTTTCATCCCAAGCCTTACCAACTTCACATTCCTCTTGCATGGATCAAATTGACTCCATTGCAATGTCTGTACCACAGAGTATATATGTCTCTTCACCCATCACACCAAATCTATCATTTCAAAAACCCTCACCCAATTTATTTTTCTTTCATTTCTATTACTGATGCCAAGCGCACCAGTCTAAATTCCTTAGTACCCATACACCTACGTTCACCAAAAATACCAATACTACCATATAGATAGATACACCAATACATACATTCCTTACACTACAAAAGAAATGAAAGCATCAACAAGGGCAAAGAAATACAAAGCCAAAGCCCTAAAGTAGACCGTTTGAAGCCATAATACCATTTTCACAATAAAATGGCTGATTACTGATCACTTCAGTCTCTGATTGATTTATGTGCTCATCAAGCACTATTAACACATCTTCTAACTTTTCTAAGAACTGAACTCATTACCCATACCCATGAAGAGTCCACTACTCACACCCCTTTCCAATATCACGCTACTGTGCGGATAGAAAACCACCCTGGACCTTCACAAGGAGCACCTAGAGTTACCTTTCATTGTAACCACTGTCGCATAATCTTCAGATATGCCAGAACATACAATACAATTTACAACAACTTGTATGAACAAATTCGAACCATTAACCCACTTGGCACCCCTATGAGGGAAAGAAACCAAGAATTAACAAACCTTCTTCAACCACCATTTCCACCTATCCCTCCAGAGGCGACTACCAACATGCTTCGTGAAGCTGCACAAAGAGAAGAGTCACCTGGAACAGATAGAGAAGAAACTTCACCACCTAATGCAGGACAAGCGAGAACTAATGGAGTTCCCCATTTTTACACTCTTCCTAATCCTGAGAGATAGTACAATCGGGGACGATTGTTTTCTGTTCCCTGCGAATGACCTGCATGAAACTGGTTTCATGCATAGTCAGAAAAGCTACCACCCGAGAACAAGTTGAACTGTGCACCGCGTCGCCTTCAAGTCTTTGGTGTCGGGGTGTGTTAAACAAGATACCCTTGTTGTTGTTTGTTCCGCCTAGGTTCCTCACAGTGATACCTAATACCCAGAGTCACTAGTCACTGATCATCCAGGTACTGGAGCTGTCTCTGTGTGTCCTAGGTCTCAACGTCTTGTTTGTTTCCATTGAGTGCGTCTTTCCTTGAATTGCATGGTAGATTAAAATCATATTAGTCTAGGACCCCTGAACCGGCGCGATGACGTCGACACTTGCCGTCTGACCAATAGATGCTGACTAATTAGCCTTTCATTCCTTCATCATACTTGCTGCTCTTCGACATACACCACCATGTTATCCCTTGGACTCTCCTGCGCTCTCAAACCAGCCCTGCCCCGCAGCGCACTAAAGGCCGCCCTGCGCTCGAGAGTCCAGCCATTCTCCAACCCCACTGCACGCTTTGGCACCTTCAAGAATGTCGTCCAGAAACATTCTACCACACTCTCCCCACTTCTTCCGTACGGGTTCTCCCGCACCATGATAACAGATGCGCAAACTGTTACACAGGCCTCCTCACAAGATGCCTGGAAGAAATTTGCAATCACAGCCGTGCGTAGCAATAGGCATGCACGTCCGACTGTTGACTCAAGTGTGTAGGCCGCCGTGGCAGGCACTATCGTCGTTGCAGAAGGCTTCTTGAACAGAGACACTCGTGACTCATTGACTGCCGCCGAACAGTCTTATCTGCATGATAGTTTCAAGTACACTGGCGGTGGACTTGTTCTTACGGCATTAGCTGCCCGAAGCATGTTCAGATCTGGGGTTGCTTTCAGAATCATGTCAGCGAATCCATGTATGTATTTTCTTCTCAATATTCTCGGTCTGATCGTACCTTTACAGGGCTTGTGCTCGGTGTGAGTCTCGCCGGGAGCATCGGCTCTATGATGGGAGTCTATTACACCCCTCCGGAAAGAACCGTGCAGAAGCACCTTTTCTGGCTGGCAAGTCACTGGCATTTGTTAACATGTATTAACTAACTTTTCGTAGGGGTTCAACGCTTGTCAAGCAGCAACACTGAGCCCGTTGTTTTTCCTTAGTCCAGCCATCTTGTCCCGTGCTGCGCTGTACACGTGCGGGGTCGTTGGTTCCCTGTCTTACGTCGGCGCCACTGCAAAGTATGTCTGTGTGTTGCTTTCTTGACGTAGCACCCACATACTGGACAGGAATGACAAGTATCTCTACATGGGTGGTCCACTTCTCGCTGGTGTGACCGTCGTAGCCCTTTCTTCATTGGCTCCTATGGCCCTCCCGCTTGGTATCCGTGGGCTAGCTGTCGCCGAGTCGATCTCTCTTTACGGCGGTTTAGCCGTGTTTGGTGGATTTGTGCTTTATGAGTGGGCATTTACCCAACTTTATGCCATACATTTGTCCCTGACTTCTTTACTCAAGTACTCAAAAGATTCTGCAACATGCACGTATGACAGAAATGGGTGTCATTCCCAGGGATCCCATGAAGGAGGCGATTGCTTTGGAGCTTGACATGATCAACATCTTGTGAGTGTGGTAATTGTCAGTTTGAACGCACACTGACACTGCCCCAGCGTCCGTCTCGTTCAGATCCTTATGATGCGCTCCAACAACAGGAAGTGATTTACGTGATGTTAGCATGACATTGGCATGTCTTGAACCGACTTCAGTTGGTCTTTTCACTCGTCACTTGTAACTGTTCCGATGTAATCATCATGCTCCAATGATTTTACTCGAAATCTACAACCATTATACAGTATGGCTACGAAATGCCTTTGCCTAGGTCATGTAGGATGCCAACAAAGCTTCCAGGATCAACAATTTCGGTACCACCGTAAGCGAGGCGCTTCCCAGTCTTGCTTGCCCACTCTTCGAGATTCCCATACTCAATGTAACTTGCGCCTCCTACCACGAACACCATGCCATCCGTGAATGCCATACGTCGTGCTCTGCCAGCACTTGATGCACCACTAACTCCGAGCCCACCGCCAGCTCCAGAGACGCCCAATCCCTGGGCAAGCCGAGGTGCACGGGGGTCCAGGAACAAATATTCGTCGGTTTCTTGCAAAGATTGGTTCGATGCAGCTGATGAATCCATGAGTGCCTCAGCGAGTCGCGTCACAGGTAACAGTTTGTTTGCTGGCAGGAAATTCTTTACGCCTGAGATTAGGTTTTCCAAGCCACCTTCTTTCAGACGGTCGGTAAGCTGGAAATAATCAACTCGTCAACTGGCAAAGAGACAGTGCCTCCAAAAAAGTACGAACTTTGTTTCCAAGAGCCGTAAAACCTCTTAATAGTTCCCCTTGACCACCGAGGACCGGTGTAGATGTCCCACCGACGGCGGCGGAGACAGTCATACGTGAGATTTCTCTTGTTCGTCGAACATACTCGAATGCTGCCGTATCTGCACCTGCACTCTTGAGCTCCTTCTCCAGTTCGGCGATATCGTCTTTGGAAATTGCATTGTCAGGTGAAGAGAGGTAGAAGACGAGGACAAGACGGAGCTTGTCCTCAGGTTCGAAAGCTCCGTCCGGCCGAGGGGCACGAAGCGTCTCTAGAATCGACGACACTGTCTAGCAACTCAGACCGTGAGGCTACGTCATGAACAACGGCCTGGGACACTTACTTGCTTATTGGCCGCTTCTTCGGTGCTGAACAGTTCATCAAGGCCTCTTTTCTTGATATGTTCGAGTAGTGCCGTGGCGATATTCATGTGCGTGTCAAGCGTCGCCTTACGCGCAGTGAGTTCGGGAAGCTGTGTTATGGCGGTCTTCAAGTGTGCTGCATTCGATGAAAGGTCGCTGTATGGTGTCAATTGCATGCTTTTATACATTTACCGCAGCACCAACTCACAGCTGCGAAATATCATTGACGTCACTCACGCCCGTCGACCGTGTGATTTCCGCAGCGTCTTGCTTATACTTGTTCAACTCGGTGTCGATGTCCTCGGCAACTTGAGGGAACGGGTTCGCAGCATTTTTTGCCCAGAAAAAGTCCTTTGAATCGAGATCGTACGAACGTTTTTGTGGGCTGGTGACAACGACGCGATTAAGCTTGATCTCAAGACAATCTGATACAAGGGCTTGGTATGTCCAGCCATGAGAGACCATGGAAACAAGGTCCAGATTCCTGTCCAGGATGAGCAGCACTTAAGGTCATTGATCAGGACTCGGATGAGAAGAAAAGATATGGAAAGATCGCACGTGGCCTTTGCAGATTGGACAATCCAGATGAATCCTGTGAAAAGAGCGTGGTCGTTCCATGGGTGCGTGAAGCGGAAAGTAACGCATCTCGAATCTTAAGGTCGAGTTTCTTGGCCACCATTTCGGCTGCATTACCCTTGGGAGCACGGATGATCGGGACATGTCCTGTGGATCGATTAGATTCCATTGAACGATTAGCAACTGCTGGAAGCGTGTACCCGCGGTCACAACGGCACTAAAGATCCCACTGGCGACACGTTCAATCTCATCCTCAATCTGTTGTTCAGTCGACGACGGGGAGTTGAGGAGTGTGTACGAATAATACGGTTTGGGTTGAGATGGACCTGCTTGGGCCACTGGAGATGGCAATGACGATAGCAAGGAGAATAGAGAGGGCGATGGCGCAATAAACGATAGATACTGATCGACGACCTGGTATAGAGGACCCATCACTGTGAAACCTGCCCCAACACAGAATAGTGAGCAGACCAACCTGTTCCACCGACTCCCCTGTACCAGAAGCTGCGACCGAAGCTGCAAGCTCTTCAAGAAGTGCACGCGGTAGTGGCTCGACAAAATTGAGGTGAAAGGATTCGTATAAACACTTGTCAAGGTCCTCCGATATTCGGCGTATGTTTGCCAAGGTTGGCGCGACAAAGTAAACGGCGGGAACGTCGGGCAATGGGGGACGCATCGAGTGTAGCTGACTATGATGATGTGAGGACCAAAAAATTAACAAAATAAAGCTGCGTACACGTGCAGAGTCACGCCAGCATCGCGAAGATCTTGGACACGAAGTACTGTTGCCAGGACGTCTTTTGTTTGCTGGTCCAAGACCAGCACTTTCCAGACCAGAGGGGCAGTGGATGTCGGTGCTTTGACTGCGGGTGCAGGCTTGGGCTGAGTGGAGGTACTGGATGGTGCAGTTGCATCTTGGGAGATACCGAGGTTGAGTAACGCGAGCAGAGCGTCTGTCTGTGCCTGTTGCAAAGTTGTGGGGGCGATGG
>JBBPRE010000075.1:0-18101 GCA_038092935.1 Boletus roseobadius
GAGGAAAGGCTCTCCCAGCTCGTGCAAACTGCTTTATATGCAGACGCTGAGGCAGCGCTCGATGGGATATATATTACTGCCCTCGAGTCAGCAGGTAGATGGGATGATATCGCATTCGCTACCGACTTTCGTGAAATCATGGGGTTGGTTATCGTCGCGGAGAACCCCTTCACCGCGCATACAATCGATCTCCTGAACGCCAATACGGAGGGCAGGAAACGGCGGCCATGTCTGCACACGATCAGACATCTAGGGACGGTGTTGCAGTGGGCAGAAGACAAGCCTATCTGCGTGATGCACCCTAGTTTTGCAGATTTTATCACGGAGAGACGGAGGTGTGGCTCGGATGTGTGGTTTATCGATCGCCCGGCACACCATCTACGCGTCGCGAGGCTTTGCATCGCTCGACTGGAGAAAGTGTTGAAGAAGAATATGTGTGGACTGAAGTTGTCGACGTCAGGTTGGAAGGTGGAACTTGAGGAAGACGTTGTATACCCCGCTAGGTATTGGGTGGACCACCTTTGCAACTCGGAGACGCCCAGCGAGCCGGCATTGGTCGAGGAAATTCACGACTTTTTGCGTTCGCACTTCCTGCATTGGATCGAGGTGATGACCGTGATGAGGAAGGCGAGGCAAACGATTGGGTTGATGATACGGCTGAAAGAATGGATCGATGTAAGTGGTCCACCGTTTCTCTTACCCTTGTCCTGTTCTCAGATGCGAATTGACTAGACCCACCACGCTGATCGCGAAGCATTGTGCATATTTGCAAAGGACGTCGTTCGGTTTTGTCAGGCGTATACCCATGTATACGAACAACACCCTCTTTTGGTCTACCAGAGCGCGCTTCCATTCACTCCGACGGCTACCACGGTGTTCCAGACATTCAAAGACGACCCAGAGGTTCCCATCGTCGCAGGTGGACTTCGTGAACATTGGTCACCACTCCTCATGGAATTCGGTCGGCCGGGGGGGAACGTTATTTCAATCTCCTGTTCATCCGATGGTCGATACATCGCTTCCACGAATACGCGGAGCATCTTTGTTTGGGACTCGACATCTGGCGAACTTGTTACCAAGCCTATGCAGGCAGGCAAGTCCGACTTTACGGTCATCACGTTCTCTCCGGACAACCATCATATCGCGTCCGGATCGGCCCACGGCGCGGTGAAACTGTGGGATGCGTTATCCGGAGAACAGGTAGGAGGCGCGTTGGAACAACATAGTGGACCTGTCTATGGACTCGTGTTTTCCAACGATGCGAGCATGCTCGTGTCGGCGTCGAAAGATCAGACGATCGTCATATGGGATATAGACGAGGGCTCGATGGCACATGCACCACTGACAGGACACCAAAAGACTATTCTTGCCCTCGCGTTCTCACCCGTTGAAATGCGCTTTGCGTCGGGTTCTCGGGACAAGTCGATACGCATATGGGACGCAACAGTCGGCGAGGAAGCTCTGCCACCCATTAACCACCGAGGGGGAGGCGTTACCTCCCTCGTCTACACTCAAGACGGAAACAGGATCATCTCCGGTTCCGACGACCGCACCATTTGTATCTGGGACGCACACGAAGGCACCCTGCTCTACAACCCACATGCAGTCTTGCAACACAGTCCCTTCGTTTTCACTGGTCACCACAGTGACATCTTCTCGATCGCAATCTCGCCCTGCGGTAGGCTCCTCGCTTCAGCCTCCAAAGACACCACCGTCCGCCTCTGGGATATCCAGACTGGGACAGAACTCACACACCTCATCCGCCATCACCGTCTCCCTGTGCGCGTCGTCACCTTTTCGCACGACGGAAAACGGATCGTGACCGGCTCCTACGACGCGACCGTGCGCGTATGGGACGTCGAGAGCGTGGGGAGTATGGCGGCGCCACGACTTCACAAGGGACTCGTGTCCCATCTCGCGTTCTCTGCCGATGGCACGCGGATCGTGTCCGGTGGGATGGACAAGATGGTGCGCGTGTGGTGCGCGGAGAGCGGGCAAGCGCTTATCGATCCACTTCGGTTAGAGCGGGAGGTGAGCGCCGTCGCGTTCGACGATGGGGAAAGTGGACGCGTCCGGATTCTAGCTGTGGACAAGGACAATGCCGTGTTTGCGTGGGACATGGCGACGCGAGAACCGCTGGTGGCAACGCCGACGGATTACCCGATTCCATATGCGAGAAGGAGAGAGGGACGACTCGTGTTGGAGGGGAGGTGGATCGTGGATAAGACGACCGACGACGCACTGAGTTTGTTGCCGAACATGTCGCCTGCCAAGGCGAGGGCGTCGTATGGAGGCAAGATCGCGATTGGGTTGGCGAATGGGAGTATCGTGATTCTGCATTTTCCGGGAGTGTTGGAGAGTTAGTCTGGTTGGCTTTGTGTATCACATTGCAGGTAATCGCATTCGGTACGATCAGGCCACAGGATCCTATACATTTCTAACGACATACGGACGGATGGGTCATACTTTAAGAGCCTATGAACCGTGTCTGGCGTTGGTCCCCGAAGGCGGGTGTGGTCGAAGCAAAGGTGATATCAACCATTGGGCATGATGTGATCAAACTACTTTGCCTTCCAGGCCATCCATACACTGGTTTAGTCATGATCCACCATGGTCCAACACGGACAACTCTCCTAACTTGCCAATGCACTGATGCGTGCGCATGATCGCGTTCAAAGACGTCATTCATCACCCCCTCTCCCATAAGTGTTCATGAGGATGGAAGAAAAGGGAATGGGAGGTCTTTGTGGACCAGCAGTTGTGTAAACCTTTTTCTTTTTGCAGGGGTCCGATGGTCACCGATCGCGAAGAAGGGGCAGGGAAGATGGGCCACGATCGAGTGATTGTGATGGACTGACGAAGTGATCTACACAACACACCAACTAAAAGGGAAGTTTCAAGTTGCCAAACGACACGGTCCAAGATCACGAGGTGGAGGAATAACACGAAAATCGTCTGTGGAAGGGATCTAATGGGAAGGTAAAAGTAGAATGCTATGGTTCGTGGTCGAGAGGGCTGAGAAATAGATAGAAGCTTTCAGGAGAACTGAATTTCTCGATCCCAAATGAAACGTTTGTCTTTTTGGTTCCATTCCTCATCGCTCTATCCCAAGAAGGAAGCCCAATGTTTCAACGTCAATCGCTATCGCAAATGATCTCGCATCCGTCCACAGCGTCCGCAGCGCGATGCTGATGAACATCGATGAAGTGAGTGAGGGATGATAACGTGTCGGATACTTAGGTTACTTTGTTCTAGCTACACCGTTGCATCAGCAAGATAGATTAGCAAAGTCATACGAGCAAGAATAAATGGCGTGCGTACCCCAATAGCATGAATTCGGCCATTTGATTGATACGCAACAATGTTGTCCCTACTCTCGTTGAACCTCTGAAGGTACTACTCATAAGTGCGCATGCCGCACTCAAACCAACGTCAGGTCAGGTCAGGATGCACTTCAGTACCTCGTTGCTCATGCCTGATGGTCGGAGTGCCACTGAGACCATGAATTCATCTGACTTGGCAGAGTGTGGGGGTCTGCCAAAGTCTTCCATTAGTTACCGAACTGATGCAGGTACTTAGAACCCGTAAAACCTTGGCTGTGCGAGCCAGATCACTGCCATCTGTGGCTCAGTTGTCAGTCAGAATACTATGAAAGAGCGCGTCCTAGTAGACTCGTAGGGGTTTTGCAAGACGACAGTGCCTACCCAAAGTAAACATCTTAGTGGCGATAATAAAACCCATACTGGGATCGATGAGGATGTCGTGGTTCAACCGTAGACGCGGTTGTGACAAACAATGACAGAGAGTGACAGTCGAATGCGAGGCCATTTATCTGCTCGGAGGCTGAATGACCTCGAATTCGACTGGTACGCTGCGGGTCGAGTTCAACAAGTTGAAGGGATCGATTCACTTTTTCAAGTCTCACTGCGGACTTGGAGATGTTTGGAACTCCGGTTGGAGTCGATCCCCATCTGACTCAACCAGGAATACAGTGACAGAGTATGGTGAGCTCACTCGCAAACTGATCAAGTTCACCACAAGCCCGTGGTGGTCAAAAATCGGACAGTCAATACAATTGTCAATGCTGTGGGACACAGGGTCGCACTTGAGTCTGGGCTCTAGGTGACCCCGAGGACCGGAATATGGAAAGCAGAGCAATCTCACGACCACTCGACCCGTAGACTAGGGGGTCACCAACTACGCCTGCTTCTTGAAGCATCGTTTGACAACAGATCTCCCGGAAAATTCTTGAATCAGATCCTGCACAGATATAGCACTTTCCCTTCTCTCCTTGGGCCTTACCGCCAAGTTTTCTGAGTTCACGTTCATTTCTAGTTTGCCATCTGGACGGAGAGTGGATCTCCGGCGGCGGTAGAAGGTTCATCTGTTTCAGCGGCGTTTTAGATCAGGTGGCCCACGTTGTTGCCATACACTTGGTCTTGTTCGCTCCGAGCCTTCATAGCCCCATCAGGATTTGGACCACGGCCTTATCCACACTTGATGGCAATTATTCGGCTTGGTAACCAATCTAAGGGAGAATAAGTCCAGGCCTGTGCAAGTCGCCCAAGGCCACTCGATTTCTTGAATCCGACTTGCACAGCTTTTATTATCGCACTTTTCACACTTGAGACAGGTCATCTCAATGGGTAAAAGTAGAAAGAGTCACTCAGACTGTCCATTGGAAAAATGAAATAAGTACACAAATCGATTAAAGTGGTTGACTCGAAAACCGGAAAAAGATGTGAAAGATGAATAGAAACAAGAGCTTGGCACGTGAGGGGGGGGGATCCATCTAGTGTGAATGAGCGGTTGACTTGGTACGCTCAGCTGTAATATGAATGATCGGATTAAATCTAGAGAATTGTCAGTTACATCAGCAAAACACAAAAATACACTCAGCAGTACATAGCAGTGTAAAGAAAATGAGTAGTATCCAACACTGTACAGCTTTGCAAAGCAACCCAGCTACACAGGATATCACAGCAAACCCTGATCAAGTACTTCATAGCTCCATAGATTGACAGTTTTCTAGTAATACAGTAAAGTTACAAATAAATTAAAATTTAGGCAATTGCATGGGTACACCCCAGGGTATTGGGGGCTGTACCCATACCCATACTGGGGGATACCCGTACCCACGCGCGTGGGTACGGGTATCCGTCGTAACCAAAAATTGGACCCGGGGTATGACCCATGGTGGACCATACCCCGGGTACCTCGTGTGTCTTCCCGCTCAGCCTGAGCGACGGCAGAACACACGCAGTCGTGCGCGCGTTCTGCCGTGGCTCAGGAGAGGGTGATGGCGACGGTGACGGTGCGACGGTGAGGGTCGGTGCGACGGTGGTGCGACGGTGCGACGGCGAGGGTGAGGGTGGGGTGAGGGCGAGGGGAGGACGAGGACGAGACGAGGGGCGTCGCTCATCGTCGTCGTCGTCGTCGGACGAGGGTGAGGACGACGACGAGGCGTCGCGTCACGTCGTTCGTCGTCGTCATCGCCGGTTGAGGGTGAGGTGTGGACGAGGACGAGATGAGGGACGGCACAACGCACGCAATTGCGTGCGTTGCGTCGTTCCTCGTCGTTGTCGGTCGAGGGTGAGGGCGAGGTGAGGGTGAGGGCAAGGACGAGGCGTCGTCGTCGCGTCGTCGTCGTCGGTTGAGGGTGAGGGTGAGGTGAGGGTGAGGTGAGGACGAGGACGAGACGCCGAGGGTCGTCGTCGGTTGAGGGTGAAGGTGAGGGTGAGGACGAGGACGAGCCTGAGGACGAGGCGTCGTCGTTGTCGCGTCGTTGTCGTCTGTTGAGGGTGAGGGTGAGGTGAGGGCGAGGACGGGACATACCCCAGTGATACCCATACCCATGCAATTGCCTAGTGACTACAATGGCACCACACTCAAAATGCAACATGAGGCGGACGGGGCCCGGGGTGGCGCGATGACGCATGAGGGACTCGGAGGATGAGGTCGGGCTCGCAAACACGCAGATGCACACAGACATCCAAGTCTGCGTGCATGTACGTGTTTGCTAGCTCGCGTGCATGCGAAAGCTACGATGCGGGGTAGGGTCAGGCAGGCCAGGGGAAGAAGCGAAGGCGGCGAGGGTGAGCTGAGAGTGAGCTCAAGTCACCGTTGCGTCCACAGTGACAGTGGTGGAGAGGGCAGGTGGGAGCGATATGATGGCGGGCAACTCGGAGGGCAACACCGCGGTGAGGGCGAGGCCAAGGTAGGTGATTCAAGTTGGCGGACGAGTGGCCGATGCGATGGCGATGACACGGCGACGAGCGAGAGTGACGGGAAGGCATAACGAAGGCATTGTCGGGCGAACGAATACGCGTGGTCGCAGTCTGCGTTGTTGGCGACTGAGTGACTCCACGTGTTCAGGCCCACTGCGTCACGTGTACTTATGTGTCCCTAGGTCACAAGGAGTGTAAAGTGCACAGCACCTCACAGGCTCACACATAAGTACAGTACAAATGGCGCATAAAATTTGACTCGGGAGCAGCATACATCATATCCCATAAGTAGCACATATGTATTATTCGAAGAGGGAAGTATCAGTCCAACTTGATTGCGAGCATCCGTCCTGCAACCGACTCAACTATGGTTCCTACAAATGCGAAAGTGAGAAAAATAGTAAAGTGTACGTTGGATTGACATACCATCTGAGGCTGAGATTCGAGGATTATCGGTGGTGAAAGACGCCAAGTATGAATGATTATCATACTGATTCATTGCTGCGCGTACGAGACCCACATCGATTTCTTTATCGTTCAGCTTGATGGCGCTGTGCTGTGCTTTAAATCGGTATAACTCCGCGACGGTCTCATGCTCTCGAACACGACACGATGCAAGAACGTGTTCCGCCCGAGCCACCTCACGCCGGGCACGAGCGATATCTAGGACAAGTAGTGCCTCCTTACTATCGCTACTGACAGATTCACACTAAATCCAGTCAGTAGGAGGGCACACGATGTCATGTGGCTGGCACGCACCGAGGTATAGGTCGAGTGTGATACTTCATCCAATTCCTCCAAGCCGTCCAGATTCGTCTCCCTGCTGGCGGGATTCGCAGACCGACGCGATGTATCGAAATTGCTTGGCCTCCCGGTAGGGAGAGACGGTGAAAGCTGATAGCGAGATGTGAAAGGAGAACAGTGGGAATCCATCAGCAGAGAGGTGTGTGGTCAAAGACGAGCCGAAAGATCCTTCAAGATCTACAAACCTGAAGTGCATAATTTCATCCTGCATAAATGCGCACTTCGTGTGGCTAAGCGTCGCCTACCTTTTTTTTAGAGTTGCTTGTCATAGGGCATTTTGGCCAATGGGAGACTCACAAAACTTGAAGTGTCATCGAATGAGTACGTTATTTTTGCACTTTTCAGAAAAGTTCAAGTTGATCAAGGGACTTACGAACGCGTTACCCCAATCGCTTTTTGATTTATGTTAACATCACTGCCCTTGCTTTTAGACGTAATCAATCACGACATCTGGGCCTCCTTCGACACCATGCCTCGCTGTCCCAGCTGCGGCAAAGGATTCAAAGACGATGTTTCCGTAGCAATGCATATGAGCCAACCAACTTCCGGTTGTAACACCTGGGTAAACAGTCTTGTTCATCTTCAACAGGAACTCAACCCTCCAATCCCCGCTGCTCAAGATCACGGAACCCCTCCGAGTCCTTCGCAGTCGACGACCAATGTGTTGGACCTTTCTGCTGCCGAACCTTTTTGGCCCGACTTGGATGCAATGCATATCGATGCCGCCGATGAGCCTGATGGTCTGACTGAGGAGCATTTTATAGGAGCTGCTCAAACCTTCGGAAAGGGAATGTCGTTCGTGGAGAAGTTCAACGCAGACCAGTTCAGTGCCTACCGACAAGAAAACGTGTATTACCCGTTTGCATCTTTGAAGGAGTGGAAGCTGGCTCAGTGGATTCTCCGCTCCGGCCTTAGCATGTCTGCCATTAACGAGTTCTTATCACTCGAGTTAGTAAGTCGCCGTCTAATCTGAGCTCCCATTGTTTTTGAACATGTCTTTCTAGATCCAAGGATTGAATCTCTCGTTTAAGACTGCAAAAGACCTACGTGGTCGTGCCGAGCTGCTACCGAGTGGTCCGCGCTGGCAATCCATGAAGATCCGAACCACTCATCCAACAAAGAGTCCCGTGTATCTGTACTGGCGCGACCCTTTGGACTGCCTTGCGTCCATCCTCAGCCATCCGCTATTCGCCAACCAACTCGAATTTGTTCCCCGCCGCGTCTACACGACGGCGGCGAAGGACCATCGTGTATATACCGATTGGATTACGGGTGAGGACGCATGGGAAATGCAAGTGCGTATTCACTACTATAGTTCGCTTGAACGATGAGCTTACAATAGGCAGTCGCTGATCCCCGACGGCGCGACTCTGTTAGGCACGATTCTCTCCTCGGATAAAACAAATATAACCACGCTGAGTGGTGGCCGCGTCGCTCACCCACTCCTTATCGGCCTGGCGAACATCAAGACCTCCACGAGACTCAAGTTGTCGTCCCATTCCCTCATGCTTACCGCCCTTCTTCCAGTTCCCAAATTCATTCACCGGAATAAACGTATGCGCGGCGTCCTCGAGGATCGGCTTATACATCAATGCCTCGACATTGTTCTTCTCCCCCTCAAGCGGGCAGCGAGACAAGGGGTTATGTTACCCGATTCTGTTGGTGACATGCGATATTGCTTCACACCGCTTGCGAGCTACATCTGCGATACCCCGGAAGCCACTATGCTTGCCATTGTCGGTGGCAAGACCTCACCGCTCACGATGGCTATGTTTAAGCAGTTTGGCGATCCTTTTCGCCATGAGCCACGCACACGCCAGACCACACTGGCACAACTTTCGGTTGTCAAATCCAAAGCCGATCCTATGAACCTTGAGGTGTTCTTTCGCGAGGCGCAGCGCTTTCGCCTCAATGGTGTTAGTGGTCCGTTTTGGATGGACTACCCGCTCGCATGTCCCTCCTTTTTCCTCACTCCAGAACTCCTCCACTATGTCCACAAGGAGTTCTGGGACCACGATTGCAAGTGGTGCATCAACGTACTCGGCGCATCTGAAATCGATTTTCGCTTTTCGATCTTGCAGCCCGTAACTGGATTTCGTCATTACAAGGGTGGTATTACCCAACTAAAACAGGTTACAGGGCATGTTCATCGCGACGTTCAGCGTTGCATCGTGGGCGTGATCAGCGGACCTGCACCTGCTGGGTTTGTCGCTGCAATTCGTACTCTCGTGGACTTCCGCTATCGAGTTCAGGCGCATCGTATCGACGATCACGACATTGACCTCATCTCCGCCGCCTTGAGCGAGTTTCACATGAACAAGGATATCGTCCTTGAACTTGGAGCTCGACGTGGACAAGGACAGAAGAACCCCATCAATAATTGGTACATCCCGAAGCTCGAGCTTATGCAGGGCATAGTGCCCAGCATCAGGCGGACTGGGGTTCCCCGGCAATGGACCGCTGACATAACCGAGCACGCCCATGTCACAGAAATAAAGGTGCCAGCAAGGTCCAGCAACAACAACGATTACGAACCACAAATCTGTCGATACTTGGACCGCGCAGAGAAGTGCCGGTCCTTCGAGTTCATCACTTCTTTGCTTGGACGGTGTCTTCCGGGGACTTCATGCGACACGGATTCGGACACGTTTTCCAATACAGATTCAGACACGTCTTCCAGTACAGGTTCAGATGCGTCTTCCGGCCCACCTCCCGATGCAGATGCTGATAGTAAGTCGACTCCCACATCACCTGGCTATGCACGTCCGATCACAAACTATTTCACCATCGCCGCCCAAATCCGTACTAAGAGAGACTCGATTCCTCTCCCCATTCGCACCTTCACGATTAACAACAATACTGCCATCCATCTCGCCTACGATCCAAGTATACGGCAGATAGCCGTTGATGACGCCGCCGAGAAATTTGGTCTCCCTGACCTCCGCCCCGCCTTGGCTGCATTTCTGAACAAGGAGAAAGCCATGGGACCTTCTGCCGTCCACCCCATTGGCGGGCAGCGCAGGGCGACGAACAACTGCCCACTACCGTTTACTGAGCTACAAGTTTGGTTCAAGGTTCGGATCCAGAACACCGAATTCCACGACCCCGATATGATTCTCCCAGCGCAAACGCTTTTCTGCTCGCCGCCAGATAGGCATTGGACCTTTGGGCGTTATGACACAGCAATTATCAATCATGATGCGGCATCCAAATGGCCCGAAAGCGGCTTAAAAGGTTTGTACTCCATATGCGTGTTTGCTTTTTTTTTTCTCATCTACATCGTTTAGGACACAGCGTATGTCAACTCCGACTCATCTTCCGTCCCCTCGGCCGAAAAGGTACGGGATGGCCGTGGTCAGATCGGTTCCTGGTGTATGCTTACCGCTTCGATACGATTGGATGCGATGCGACCCGGCTCGATATCCTGAAGAAAGCAAAGCGTGCCAACAACCAGCGTCTGGGGGACGTCGTTCCTCTCAGTCAGCTCCGTGCATTTGTCCATCTCATACCTCGCTTCGGAGAAATAGCAGACCGCCGACTAACCTACACTAATTCCTCGGAACTCTCCAACGAATTCTACCTAAATAAGTATTTTGATAAAAATACATTCCTTCCTTTGTCGCTTCCTCGCTAGTGTATATTCTTACCATATTATGGATGGCACGAGGACACACATGGCTATGCTTAGCATAACGTGGCTAGTAACCCTGACTACGTGTACCCTCACCCCGACAACATATTGTCAACAATGGCGCCGCGGAATCTGCGGAGGAGTATATTCCAAAGTAAATGTGCGACAATTGATGGCGCCCTCAAACCTCTTGGCTCTCTGCCACCCCCAAAAAACGGCCGCGGTGTCGCCAACATGGACAAGTTCATGGCCTCCGAACTTGCCGGGGCCATCATCAATGAGAGTCGAGTCAGAGCGCGAAATTCCGACCTCGGTTTCCTCATAGATGTTATTCTCGCGACGTTCAGGGAAGACACCTATTCAAATATCTGTGCAAAGGACTTGCTGTGTACTCCTAGCTCACTAAAGGAACATTCCTCCCTACTCATACATACCGCTACAACGTTGAACGAAGAGTTCCACCTCTACAATGTACAGCAAAAAAGGTGGAATTGGCATTTTCCCTCAGGAAATTCTTCGAAGGACCGGCTTTCGAACGAAGCTCAAATCGCACTGTTCCTCAACACTGTCGCGAGTGCGGTCGCTTCCTCTGTCACCACCGACCACCCAACCATTTCTCCACGTAAGCAGCGCTTTTGGATGGCTGACTGGAGCAGCCAGTGTCTCGCCGGTTCGACGGGCTATCAGCGGAAACCCGACTTGGTCCTTATCAGCAGCGCCATCGTACCTCGGGATGAGATCACATGGCTCAGTCCAAAGGTGATCGGGGAGTACAGTCGGGAGCCCTTCCAGCCAGCGTCTCGCCTTGGCAAGACAATGGACACTAAAGCTTACCTTGTCATGGTTGATCAGCCCTGGCGACGCTATGTTCTTGGGCTGTCCCTTGCCAATGAGGAGCTCCGTGTCCACTTCTACGACCACTCGGGCGGCGCGATCTCTCCCCCGTTCAACATACATGCCGAGCCCGACACATTTTTGTATATCCTTACTGGCATAGTATTCGGCGTCCACTCATGCATCGGCTTCGATATGACCATCACCGTCACCCCGCCTCCATCATACAGCCGGAGACAGGCGACGGCGTTGCTCGCTTTAGCCTCAGGGGAGTCAAGGAAAGCTACCGCCGCGGAAACTGATTTCCCTTCACCGTCTGTCCCCTCACTGCCGCCGGTACTTGAAACGCAACGCCCTCTTTCGCCTGAACCTGGATCCTTACCACCGGTCGAACCACACTCCCTCGCCACAGACCTCCCTCCCTCACTGTCACCGGTACTTGAAACACAACACCCTCTTTCGCCTGAACCTGGATCCTTACCACCGGTCGAACCACACTCCCTCGCCACAGACCTCCCCCCCTCAGCGTCACCGCTCGATACACAACACTCCCCTACCCTTAAACCCGGATCCTCACCACCGCTCAGATTTCATGCCCTCGCCGCAGATCTCCCCAACCAAACGTCATCGCTTGAAACGAAACCTCATTCTGCGAATCTCTCGCCTTCATCGCTCCCTCTGATCAAACCACAACATCCGATGCCTTCATTGCCACCGCTCGGGTCTGGGGATTATGCCCCACAATTCCCTGCTCCCGAAGCCCCTTCCCCCCCTGAATCCACGCCATCCATTGGAACGATTTCAGTTTGTGAAAAAGTGTACGAAATCGTCGATATTTTGTTTTCCAGCACCGGGTTTCTTGGGCGGGGTACAGTTTGCTACCTTGTACGTCGTAATGGAGAGTACTACGTCATCAAGGATCACTGGGTTCAGAACGACCCTCGACTACAGCATCAGAACCCACTACATGAGGTACATATGATGAAACTCGTTCAAGGTATCGATGGCGTTCCCACTCTGGTTGACTTCTGGGCAGTTGAGATCCTCCCCGGTGTTGCGGACACAACTCAACGCTATCGCCAAGAGAAGTGGTGGCCAAACATGAAGTCCACAAGGACCCATGTCCGCCTTGTGATGAAACCTTGTGCACGCCCACTTACGATGTTCACAACCAAAAGGGAACTTGTTTCGTGTGTACGGGATATTTTATGGAGTACGTCATGACCGATTCTGTGTGGGGAAATCCTTACTTACATCAACAGTCCAACAGGTCGCGGTGGAAGAAAGGGGGGTGTTGCACCGAGATTGCAGCATAAACAATACGATGATTGAGGATACCAAAAGCGGGGCACGGGGCTTCTTTCTTGACTGGGAGTTCGCTGTACAAATCAACAAACAGAATGCATATGAGATAGGCGGGACTGTAAGTCGACTGGGATCCTTCAAGTTTGCAACGAGGCTTACAGCGCGTAAAGGGTACCCTACTGTTTCTCTCCACGAATCTCCTCGATCAGCTCAAGGGCTATGCCAACACAGTAGACCCCTCATCTATCCGAAAAAGCGCGTCCCTGACTCACGTCAACATCAAAACCCCCGTCACCGTTGTCCATACATACGCGGATGATATCGAGTCACTGTTTTACGTCTTTATCTGGATCCTTGTCCTCTACGATGGACCCCTTGGCCGTGAGCGAGAGGGGATTGCGCACGAAAATACTCTACTCTCTTTCTGGAGCGAAGAAGCATCTACAAATTTCGAAACCGCAAGATTTGCTAAATTCACATTCCTTGTTTCCAAGCGAAGCGAGCTGAAGTCGCAAGTATCGTCCTACTTCTCTGATTTGCTCCCGTTAGCGGAATCGTGGCGCACGCTCCTTGGGAGTTATGTCCACAAGGAGGGCCTCGTGCCTTTTGACGAGGTCCTCAAACTTCTAGATGACTTCTTGTTGAAGATGCCAGACGAGAAACCTCCGGAGATGACCATCACGCTACATGGGTTAGCCGAGCAGCACCGTTTGCTCAACACTGTTTTACCTCCTCGCCTCACTACCAAAGCCGACGCTACCGATACAGGACAATCGCCGCCAAAACATCGCTTGCGTGACGAAGTCAGAAGCATGGGCAACCCACCTTATCCGGTTAAACGGTTCAAGGCGATGTAATAGTAGGTATAGCCCTCAGCTAGCCGAAGCTGAGCCCAACGAACGAAAAACTTTGTGCCTGTCTCTTAAAGCGTCGCATAGCGTTGAACCTATGTGTGTACTCTATATGTGATCTCATTAGCCGCTACCCTACGACTGTTTTATGTACATGCACACGGCGAACTGCACACAGCGTATCGATACATATATATTGAACGAGACGGGACTCCCTTTGTCCTGGCTCACCATTGTTCCTGGCCTCGACCGCAAATGGCGTCGCAGCGTTCCAGCAATCTCCCACCCTCACCAAACAGGAAGTCAAAGGCAAAGTGGTCCAAACGTCGACCAGAATCCGACATAGACAACTCCCAGGCGAAGAAGAACAAGCGCACCCAAGACTTCGTCTCTCACGCGGATGGGAATGAAGTTCAAGTCGAAGATCGCACTCGCGAAGCAACTCGCCGTCCCAAAAGGTCGGGTGCTGGGTCTGGTGGTCGAGTTTCACAGCTGGAAAAGATCGGAATGGCCCTCGAAAAGCCAACGGCACGGCCTCGGAAGGTATCGAGCGTAGCTGAAGACTTACCCGACAATCCACTTGCCCCTCCGAAGAAACAGAAACGCAGGAAAGCAAAGGTTAGTAGTCTCTGGCAAGCATGTGCGCAAGTGTTACTGATTTCCGACAGTCTCCTCCGCCACCGTACCCCTCCGTTCCACAGCCGGGCCCTCTTCACCAGGGAAATGAACTGACTGGGCGCCACAGCCAGGTATGAAGTCTTTTTAGCCTGGAGATAAGCTCACTTCCTCCCCAGTCAAGTCCACATTTCTATAGCGCTCAGAACGGGGATCGCTTTGGCTTTTCCACCATTCCACTCACTCCCATCGTTCCACCTGGCACAGAGCCGGACTTACAAGCCATCAATAATCCGTACGTCACAGCGGCCCATTCACAAGCAGCTGTGATCCCTGCGTCATCGGTCCCAACTGTACCTAACCAGCTCCCGCGTCCTTCACCCGCCCTTGGGAGGCTTCCTGAAAGCAGGCCATTCCACGTTCCCAGCAAGCCATTTGCCCCACAATCTAACATACCTATTGACCCCGTGCTTCTCCGTTCTGCTCGACAGCCTCCTCCTTGCTTCCAATCTGAACGCCACCCCCGTCCAATGGCGCAGGACAAGCCGTCGTCAAGTGAATCAGGAGAGGAGAGTGATGGGTCAAGCTTTGAAGAAGGGGACTCGAGCTCTTCTGATGAGGATGAGGATAACGCCATGCCCGATGTAAGTTGGGCAGCCACTGGGCAAGCGAGGGAGGCTCATCCCGGTAAGTACTCATCGACATCTGACCGCCCACTAATGCCTCTACAGGCTTTTCCCCGGAGACTGTCTCGGTTCCTTCGACTCGTCACCACTCGCTTCCCCCCGATCACGAATTCCAATACTCGCGTGACGAAGGTCAGCAGGCGGCTGAGAGCACCTTGAGGACAGATGAACCTACTGCACCGTTGGAGGTATGCATATATGAGTTATTATGAGCACGCTAACCCGTCATTCAGGTCGCCGGTCAAGGCACACCGGGAAACATGTTAGAACGGCACGACAACAATGGGCGTTCCTCTGCTCCCGCTCCTGGGCAACCGGCACCGGTGGAGGTATGCACGTATGTATTACTATGAACATGCTAATCTGGCATTAAGGTCGCCGGTCAAGGTACACCTGAAGACGTCTTGGAACGGCACCACAAGAACAATGGGTGCCCTTCTGCTCCCGCTCCTGAGCAACTGGCTTCGCTGGCTCAGCGTTCGCAGACCGAAACGGTTCCCAAGGCCCGGGCACCACGCAACTCGAAAAAAGCAAAGGACGCCACTCCATCCGCTGACAGTCTCGGATTCTATCACCCCACATGGAAAGACTGTCTCGAAGATGCCAAGAGAGAGTGTCGTGCAGCTCATGCGCTGCATAATCCATTCCCCTCAAGAGCTCGTGACTTGGACAGCTCGATAACAGAGTCTCTGGTAACAGTCGTAGTCGAATGGACCAAGCGAGGCACGGCATTTCAACCTGGTATGTACTACATTCGATCACCTGGGCCCAGGGAGAACGGTTTCTCATTCCAAGCTTAGGTTTTTGGCCAGAACACAAGAGAGACATGGCAGCGGTGGTAAGCCTCAGGCACGCTACGTTGCCCCCGCTGATTTCTATCTTCAGCTCCTCGGTGACATGTCGACGTGGCGTTCGGAGCTCAAAAAGGTCGCCGTCGCCCATGCTCCCGTCGCGTTCAATCTTATTCCTCCTGCTGCCACCGTAGTTCAAGCGCGTGCTGCGTGGGTCGAGAATGCTGCGTCGAAGCTGCTCGAACAGTCTCTGTTTCTGAGAAATGGGATTGACCAGAACGTAAGTATTTTTTCTCGTTCGACGTGATGCTAACCTCGGTTGAACAGGGGAAGACCAACAATTTCGCTCATCCCTCTCTCAAACATGCTTTGATTGAATTCTTTTATACCGGCAGTTATCGCATTGCTGACAAGCGCCCCAACCTCTTTCGAGCGTCTATCCCCTTCCCGTGTCTTGCGCTTGTTGGCGCAGCGGTAAAATTTCCTCCTTTCGTGCTATTCCAAATTACTTATACTTATACATAGTATAACTGTGCGCTCGATGGGTTCGCCAGGAACGGCGGTGGAAAATCTTTCCCTAACTTCTCCGGGAAAGCGTACAACTCTGTTTTCCGTGCCATGCTTGGGATGTTAAACGATATTGAGAAGGATTCGTACCACGGCCCAAAGCTGCATGCGCAATTGGTGGGGTGGGCAAAAGACGGATGGTAAGTCTGCAATTCGATCGTTTTGATCATGACCATTGGCGTGGTCTCACGTTGTGACCAGGAACGCGTTGCAGAGTATTGATTCCACTGTCGAAAGGCACAACCACCTGCAGATTGCCCTGGATTGATCGGCGCACCGCTAGATTAGTATGATGTCATTGTTTTCGCCTGAATGATATACCTGTTTTGTTTCCGATATGCCCGATTTTGTATCCATTCCCGGAATGCACGTGACGAGAGCATGGGTGAGTCATGCCTAGGACATAGGAGAATGGCAAGTACTGGGCAACTGTGGATAGAACTCCATAGCACCTTGGTTCTATTGCAATGGTTCCTTTCATAGCACTACATAGCCCTACATAGCTAAACTGATACTGGGAGGGACTGCCCAGCCTGGACCTAGCTGTCTGACTATATCTACTCTACAATGGTTGACAGCCCTGTACAGCAAAAAGTAGTTTGCTGATGTATGCTGACGATTTAGCTGCATTGACCATCACCAACATGCAATTGAACGACATGCTTGCTCTCTCCAATCCTGAACCCGAGTCAGACGACTCCGATTCAGACATGTCCAACGACCTTGTGGACGGGGTTGATGATGGAAGTGACGAGAGTGGGCACGAAGAAGACGGCAGGGCACAACGACTATGACTACAGCGGGCACGTTCACCAATGTATTAGTGTTTTCCCAACCGACGATCTCCTTGAATTAGAAGGAAACGCGTGAGATCGATGAGTCTTTAAATACGACCATGCGCTGCCATCAGCATCTCCCTCAATGCCACCCCCGCCATGCCCCCACGCTCAACAAGAGGGCATCGCAATGTAAACGTTCTAATCAACACTGATCGTGGAAGTGCTAACATTGTTCTAGGTTGCTCCGCGATTCCATGCAGGGGATATTATCGGCGGTAACCAAATCGCCGCTGATATCCCCCAGGATTTTCGTTTCCTTGTTGAGCCCCCCCACCATCAAGACATCGGTACCTCATCGGCACAGCATCAAAACACGGGCGTGCCATTAGTGCACCACCAAGACGCAGGCACGTCATTGACCGATTATCAGGACACCGGTACGTTAATTATCACTGCTCTCTTTGATGGTTTCCATGGTTTTCATTGCCTCGCAGACCCAGTCTCATTCCTTTCTCTTGGCCTCAACAACTTTGACGTCCAGCTGTCTCGTACGGTTCCACAAACGCTGCTGTTCGACACATCTGGCCCTTCGAACTTCACACAACATGGCCCCACACAAGTGCAAAACTGGCACAACATGGCTTATTCGGCACCCCGTGCCTCAACCTCCCAAACCTGCGTCGATGATCTCTCGAATCAAGTTATGGTAACACCTGGTTACGGCCCGGGTGTTGCATTTATTCCTGCCAGTGTCCGTGTGGGAGAGGGCATATCAACCTCGTCCGAGTCTCAACAGAACGTTATTTCGGTACCCCCTCTTTTTTTTTCATGGGTTTTGGATTTATTCGAATGCTAACAACTTAACAGGGTATCACGACTGTACCGAAACGGCGCAAGCGCTCCACCACGATGCCATCACCTCCTCCGGCCCACCCCCTACTGCCACCACCCCCCCCCCCCCCCCCCACACCCCCCCCCCCCCCCCCCCCCCCCCCCGGCCCCCCCAAAAAA
>JBBPRE010000076.1:0-18075 GCA_038092935.1 Boletus roseobadius
GATCCTGTTGCTGCCACTCAGGAGTTGGGTCAGGCTAACGTGGTCGTCCACAGGCATTATTCACCACAGTGGTCCCAATGGCTGCTGGCCGGATAAAGGGACCAGTATGATTGTATGGGATCCTGTTGCTGCCAGTCGGAAGTTGGGTTAGGTTAACATGGTTGCTGGGTGTTATTCGCCACAGTGGTCCGAGTCCTGATGCTACTCCCAGCCAGGTAAAGGACCAGTACAACCTCCCTGCTCGTGCCTGTCCATTGAAACTTAAAAGCCAGAATCATGTTCATGTCACTTCACCAGACAGTTGATGCTATGGACTGCATTCTAATGTTTATTTGCAGTATTTCCAATGGTTATAGTAGTTATAGGTGGATTGACCCCACGGTGAACAGATCTACTGGTGGGTGAAACAGATGATGTCAGTATATGGGTGGATCTGGTGCCATGACACCACAAGGTTAGAAGTACTTACAAGTATGATACCTGCACTAAGCCAGGAGCCATGGATAGAGCACAAACGGCTGCCCGAAACAAGCAAGAATGGAGGGGGTTCGCCCATGACAATTGTGCATAGAGACCAACCAAAAGAAGATCCCAGGCCATAAGATATGCTGTCCCGGGCGACACCAGAGCTGGAAGTGGTTTTATAATATCAATCCATTGGCTGAGGGATCACAAGACCCCAACCCTAGCCAAGCTGGAGCATTTGAGTACTTTGGAGCATTCCATTGTATGAGTTAGTTGGACTTATGAGTCATCATGAATAGCATCTACGTTCCATATCCAACGAGAAGCCTTGTTGCTTTGAGTCTGAGGGCTATTGCTGGGCTAGTATGTGGTTTTGGGTATGAGGAAGACGTGGATCATGAGTCCAATCCCTCTCATGCACTCCGAGAAGCAACAATTGAAATTCAGACTGGGGCATGGGTGTAGAAAAGGTTTATCTGTTGTCTGAGTCTCAAAGCGATAACTATCAGCACAAAAACTGTCACTTGGAAAGCCACATAATCAACAATGCATGCCATGCCACTAGTACCAGGATGGATGGTAGTACAGATGGGCGACTGGATTGGAGTAAAGGTATTAATGCAGCATAATGTTTGAGGAGCGAGGTAATGAAAGGCAACTGGGCATGACCTGACCAAATTGCATACATGATACAATCAGAGTACAAACTGGAGTTTCAAGAGATATCGCAGGCAGAAATGCAGCCCAAATTGGGCACAAGACATTGCACACAGGCTTAACAATGGGATGAGCGTATTTACAAACAATGAGTCCATAGGGACTTACCATTTAACTTTCGCATACCATATCTTTGTGTGGTTCAATCAGAATATCGGAAAGGGTGGAAAGATATTGGCCAGTTGGTGTGCACTTATCCCTGATGTCAGAGTACTGGCTATGTTTGCGCTTGACTTGCTCCTGACCAAGTTCTCTGACCAATTCTCCCTCCAAGCCCTCTATGTCTTTCTGTGCATCCAGCAAGCATCTTAAGTGGTAGTTCTTCTTCATCAGGGCCTGGAACCATCAGGTTCGTTTGGAGGGTGTGGGAGACTTGGTTGACAACCGCATCTACGTAGTTAATTTAGATCTGAATTTGCTACAAAAATATGGAGATGCAGAAGGGATTACAGTGTTGTTATATGCTGTCTTGACATGAGCCTCATATGCAGCTAGGTGGGTTCCACTTATCCCTTTTCTCGACGCAGTGGGTAAGTGCTCCCCAATGCGGTTTGATTGTGAAAGAAACTGCAAGACAAGTGAAGTCTGGTGTTCACCAGTCTTGAAGGTTGGTTTGGGAACTTTCCTGGGCTCCATAACACAGATAGAGGTGAATGGCTGGCAGTTGAGTTTCTCCATGTTATGGGGGGGAAAAAAAGCTGAGTACAGGTAAGCAGTGGTGTATGTGGGTGGTATGTGGTTGTTATGTGGGCATTTTCGGTTGGTTGTGACTCGTTATATATGGGGAAAGCAACACCCTGCCAAATTTGAACTCCACCTATGCATCCATAGGGGAGAGGGATGTCCCAAGGTAATAGCAACATTTGCAGGCCCAGGATCCACAAACTGCGAAAGCTTTGTATGGTGACTTAGGTAAATGCCATTGTAATCTGTGTAAAACATTTTGCAAAAGCATGATGCTTAATGAGGTGTACTTGTAAAGTCACACCTCCACTCCAAATTGTCAACTTTTTTTACATGAAATACAAGCAGGACACAAAAAAAGTCACATCCTGACACCAACCTTACAGCCAGAATGCCTCACTAGTCTTGTAATGGGGCAAATGTCCAGTGCTCCATCTCATGCTGACTAAGCTGATGTGGACATGTCTTGATGTGTCTGTTGGGGGGTTGTTGTCACAATGGGGGTCTTTTGCTCTCCTGACTTCTGAACAGAGGTTGGTTCACATGAAGACAACAAATCACGACAATGAGGTACAGTCTGCACATCACTCCATTGAGCCCCTAATATGTCCCTCTGCCATTCCAATTCTCATTTCATGTACAAGAAAAACGGTACTGGGTCATATATTGCCTCTTGGGTTCAGATAAACGCAGGGACCCGCATTCAAGAGCTTGTGCGATCAATTTTTTTCTGGCGAGGGGACAAACATTCATGCCGAAAAATGCAAGCTGAGCATGGTAAAGTGCATGTGTGCAGGAACAGGTTGGGTATTAGTCGAAAGCAGTGAAAAGAGGCATCACATGCAAAACTAACTAACCTCAAGATCTGTGTCATGCCTGAGGATGTACTGAAGCCACATGTTGCCACCATTGATCTCCAGATCAGATGGCACAGGTGGCAGGCCATCTGGAAAAAAAAAAGATATAATATAGCAATATGTAGTCATTACCTGCACAAAACCCCTACCCATCAACCCACAGGTCTTAACATTCATGGGTACTACCCACGAGTACAGGGGTCTCTACCTGTAAGGGGTATACCTGAGGGTACCTAGTATAGAACTCAAGAGCGAGACAGTGCAAATGTCAGCACGTGCAACCCAACAATGATGTGGAGTTGCACATGTCAACAAGTGGACGGTCTTGGTGATAGCGACAGCGCAATGTGTGTGTCACACACGTTGTGCCATCACCAGGAGAGGTGAGGGAGAGGGCAATGGCAAGAGTGGCAATGGCGCAATGTGCGTGTCACACATATTGCGCCATTGCCGGGAGGGTGTGCAAGGGTGAGAAGAGGGTGAGATGAGGGACTGGATCGTCACCAGGGGAGGAGGGTGGGCAAGGAAGAGATGACAGTGACGGTAAGGGTGACAGCACAATGTGTGTGACACGTATATTGTGCTGTTGCTGGGAGAGGAGGGTGGGTGAGGGAGAGGTGGAGGTGGAGGAGAGATGACGGAGAGGGAGAGGGGGATGGCAAGAGGGGTGATGGTGCAATTTGCGTGACACACACATTGCGCCACCTCTGGGAGGGGAGGGTGAATGATGGTTGGGCGAGGGTGAGGATGAGGGCCACCGCTGAGGTTGTAGACAGCAGGGAGGGGGAATACCATTGTTGGGTGGGGTGTAGGGGAGACCACAAGAGGCGGTGGCCATGGTAGAGATGCTATAGGGGACCAGAGGTAAGGCTTGAGGTTGGAGAGGGAGTCATAAGCAAAGGGGGTGTCCATGAAGGTGGGGCTATGAGGGTGCTTGAGAAGGGTGGATCCCACATCATGTTCATATTTGCATTTGGGGCGGGCAAGAGTGAGGGTGAGAGGAGCAACAGCGCTAGCACACATGGTGCACTGTCACCAAGAGGGGAGATGATGGAAGGAAGGAGGGGGAACAAGTCAGTGTGAACATGGATATATGTGCTCCATCAACAGCGTTGGGGCACATGCCATCCATGTAGGTGCACAAACGGTAGAAGCCTCGAGGGACGAGCGCATGATGTGCTGCTCAAGCCTGGACCATGACTTACCATATTTGGGTATGGGTACATGGGTCAGGCCTTCAGGCCTTCAGGGGTTGACAGGTCGCCCAATGGCAACCCGTACCTGTACCCATGAGTACCCATACTCATGACCTGTCATGGGTTACCATACCTGTGCAGATCACTAGTTGATGAACACCGAGCCTCTCAGTACAATTCCCATTGGGTCTTAAGGCCCTGGGCATTTCAAGGTACTCACTTGCCTGCTCACCAATTATCCCCTTCAATCCACCAACTGCTCGACATCCAGGATGCCCCCCCCAATGTACTAGTTCCCATGCTTGCTGAGTTTGACAGTGCACCATTTGTGGGGACCATCCAGCATTTGACTCAGTCCTTCTACATGCAGTTCGACCAAGTGCTTTATTGGTTTGCATCCAATGCTATGTCTTGCCCCCCATATGTATGATATGCCATGTCCATCATGTCACATATACATACTGTATGTATGTTATGATAATCGGGAAAACTTACATTGCTGTGCTGTATGTCCTGTATGTGAGGTTCCAGTGGAGAATCCCAGGGTCGCCCTCCATTACTGCAAATGGGAATTGGGCCCAGCATGCACGAAGGTGGCGGTGTTAATGCTCTGTGTTGGGCATGCAGAGTTATGCTGCAGACTGTCATCATGTGGTGTAACGAGGACAGCGTGTGGAACACTGTGGATGAAGTAAACAGCGCGTGACAGTGCACAATTTTTTGCTTGATTTTTCAGGTGTGTGCTGTGTGTGACTAAGTCAGCAAACTGCCTTGCTTGAAACGAGAAGAAAAAAAAAGAGAGAAGACCTGATAAGTTTACTGGATATTGCCCTCCTGACCATGGGTTGTACCACCCTGCTGTCCCCTACCACACTGGCCCAGATCTGTCTTGCTGGTGGGTGGGCGTGTGAAATGGGTAAGCGAAGGTTCCAAATCAGTGCTGAAGGTGATCTGTGCCGAGTCATGGAACCAATCACCGACAAGACTTACAAAACCCATGGCCGTCAGCCAATAAGCAGCCAATGTTCTGTGTAAGTTTTTTCATCCATCCCACTTTACACACTTTACTGACTTATTTATACTTTATGCACAGTTGCCTGCACAACTCATCCATTCCGCCACCGTTTCACTCTTCTCCTGTGCCAGGCTTCATCACTGTGAGTCCCAGTAAGCCTCTTTTATATATATTTATATAGCTCAACAGCCCCCAACTCATGTATTTCAGTCAACATTCCCACCCTCCCGACTGAGACCAACATCTGTGCTTGCCTGATTTGGAGCGATATGGTAAGCACTGCATTTGCACTGCAGTCTCCCATGTCGTCCTTTCACCCACTAACCATCAATCATTGATCAGCAGCAGGCACGAGATGCCATTATTGCAGCCCCAAACCACTCTGGAAGCACCCACCACCCAAACACCTGTGCCAGGGCCATGACACCATCAACACCAGCAGCCAGCAAGCCCTCTCAAATGCATCACCTTCAGAGTCAACTTGGTTCTCCAAGAAACATGCCACAAGGCAAGAAGTGTCACTCCCGCCTCCTCCCAGTCTCACTGACAGTTTCACAGAGAACAGGCAGCTCAACCACGACCTAAAGTTTGGTGGAAAGAATTCATCAAGCATGAAAAACACCCTGCCACTCACGCTCTCAGATATTATTCCAACCCCCCCAAGATTGCGAGATCCCTCCCCACAGTGTCTTTTGCTGGGGGTGAAACAATCCTCACACACACACTATTGAGCTTGAGTCCCCACCTGAGCGTCCTCAGCTTGATTCCAACACTAGCTCTAAGCGCACGCCATGCAGCATGTGAGAAACATGAATCCTTCTACAGTATCATGTCAGTCTCGTCCTATGGCAATGTTCTCCATGGTGGTTCCACTGACCCTTTCAATTATGGTTCAGTTGTCCCTCTGCCAAGCTTGTGAGAGAGGCCCCCATCAGACGATTTCTCATTCACAATGTCAACTGACATCACTTTGCCCTCTCTTTCGCACTGGATCAACTCGCAATATTTCATGACCCACAGCATCGTTCCTCCAAGTAGCATATGGGCAACAGTTGCTATACCTGTACATGGGCTTGTGAGACATCGCTTTGCCCTCTCTTTCACACTGGATCGACTCACAATATTTTGTGACCCACAGTGTTGTTCCCCTGAGTAGCATATGGGTGACAGTTGCTGTACTTGTGCATGGGCTCACAAGACATCACTTTGCCCTCTCTTTCACACCAGACCAACTTGCAACATTTTGCAACATCGTCAGGCATTGGACAAGTTGGGCACCTGAACTTGACCTCCACCCACCACTCGCGGAATGGCCACCCAAGTGGATACACCAAGGCAACCATGTCTTCACAACCAAGTACTTCAAACACTCGGTCATCGCCCATCCCCCAACTGACACATCATGCCCTGCGCTGCCACAGTTACTGCTCAGACAAGGCAAGCTTCCTCACAGCCTATCCACAAGCGGAGCGTGGGCACACTGCTCTCCTCCATGCCATCAACACTGTGCGACAGGAGCAAGGGGAGAGGGAAACATGGCCACCCCGACATGACCATCGACATCCCAATTGCACTGGGCCATCCAACACTGCTGGCTCCCTGCCCATGACTGCTGCTGCACTGCCATCAACGTCGACATCACCAGCGCCACCATAGTCATAGCAATGATACCACCACACCCTCTTCATTTGGTCGTTCTCACTGCTTGCCTCATACTCGTCCATCAATATTGCTTGCTTAGTATCCCAGTTCCAGACCACTACCCACTGAGTCATTAGTACCACCTAGTATAGTACTAATATTGATCTGTCTACTCTACTGCTCGTACACGATTAGCTAGTACATACTACCAAGCCCAGCCTCCCTAATCCATCACCCATCGTGTCTATATGTCATCATCCGACTGCTCATCCCCTGCATGACCATATTTTGTGAATGAGACCACCAACCATCGATGGCTTGCATCATGATGATACATTGACTTGTCATCACTGGTGACCACTCGATGGGACCTGCTTCCTCATCTCTTGTTTCTTTGCTTTTTCTTTTTCTTTCATTCTCTCCTTTTGCTCTCGCCTCTGTGTCATGTTTCATCAATCAATGCCACACGTTTCAATGCTGCGCTCCGAAAACTCTCATACAAAGGATGCTTGCATCATCCAAAAGTGGAAGGAGGGGGGAATCCCAAGTCACATGTGGGTGTGAGATATGTGGTGCGGTGTGGCACGGCAGCATGGCCAATGGGGTGTGGCACAGCCTTGTAAGTTTTCCAAGATAAGTAGTTGTAATCAATGTTCTCTATGCTATATTCTACTACCGTGGACCTCTTGCAGACCTCTTGTGGACCTTTAGCTAACCAGACTCCTGGTTGGGTAAGTGTAGCTTCTCGGATAAAGCTACCAAGTGGAAGTGAATCTTCCATTTCGGGGTGAGACTGTAAGTCACATGACAATCCTGCACTGTCCCAATTGGCAAATTCATTCAACTTTGTTCACAATTCCACTTAAGATATCGCATATCTCTTGAATGGTAGCAATATAATAATATAAACTCACCTCAATTCCTCTTTACTCTTACCAACGATAGAACCCACCTGGTCAGAATTATTCAATAGCCTACAGACTCCCTCTGGGGCCTCCAAGTCACTCTTTGATACTGCCATCGCTGACATCAAAACCACTCACACCATGCTAGCATCCAATGCTCCACCTTTGCCAATCTTCCCAATGACAGGTCCAACCAGAGGTAAGTTCAATCAATGGTATACTTGACAGAACTGATTTTAGAGAACCAGGAAATGTAACCTCTCAATCAGTGCCTTCAAGTTCATCCCAATTAATCATCATCCCTTCACCCCTGCCATATCATGGTGTCTCAACACACCCAAGTTTGGATAGTTTGTAACTCAGTCATAGTATATTATTATCTTTCTTGACTAATGATCTACAGTGGAATTTCTAGCAAAGTTGAACGCATGCACCGCTACGACATGGATGGTGGTCTATGTGGATGCATCCAACATTATCTGGTGTCACGCCTCTAACCATTCATGTGGCCATAGTCTCACAGAAAAAAAGGCCAATGATGCTATCTGTGCTGTGATGCTAAGAAGATTCACAGTGAGTCTGCTATGGCATCCAGAAAATGGTAATATTTTTATCTTAGTATTGATTACAATGCTCATGAACTCTCAGTCGAAATTGTCCTCAATGGAGTCATCACTCATACAAACATGGCAGATACTACATTCATGAACACCTTCAGACATGCAGTATGTTACATAGCCGGTCATTAATTATCATGTCTAACATCTACCTTATTGTAGCTCAATGGAGTCATCTCATGATTTCGCAGTACTTGTCAAGCTGCTTCATCATTTTTAATACGATCCCATATCAACCCTCCACACTTTGGGATCATTCCATTTGCCACAATGATGTCAGAGAGTGAGCACACATTCAAGACAAGACTCACTTCCTGGCTCGAATGGAATGAATAATATGGACTGGGTATTTTTCATGTTCTCGAGCAAGTGGAAGGCTCCCTGAATGCAATGTCTGTAAGTAAATTTATATTGTATTATCAAACTATGCTAACTTGAAGTGACTCCACAGATACAGTGGTTCTCGAATCCTGAATTTTACAATGCCCTACAGGATGCTCTATACAACTCCAATTCTCGTGGCTGGTTTGCTATGCTATAGAGCATCGAGGGTTTGGATGGCCAGGTACACTGGTCAGCCCTTATGCATGCAGAGTGTTACACTGCATCGTACACATGTGCTTATGTAAGTCTAACTTTTCTCCCTTCCCCTCTGCAACTGATATAATCATTACACAGCTCACCACCACTCTTTGAAGGGAGTACTGTATCTTGGACAGTCAAATGTTCCAAGTGTCAGCCAGGAAGCCAAGAAGATCCTAGGCTTCTTCCAGAGAGTCATGTTAGGTTGGCCTGGCCATTTAACTGAGTTAGCAACATATATACAGCAAATGTTGGCGTTTTTCATCCAAAAAGCTAACTCGTATCATTAGTCTTATGGTGGTACATGTTAGATTTGTTTTTTTGGATACCTTAGGTTGTAATCAATGGCATGTTTGAATTGTGGTAGTGACCTTTTATCCACCAGCTTGCCAACAGTTTTGTCCTTACACTGACCACAAACACCACCACACTCCAAGCCCCATTTCACTTCAACCCACAATATTATTGCAGCATGGAAGGAGCACACACCAGCTCTGGAAGAACTACATACTCATCTACCAAGTCATCCATTTAGGCAGCAGTATCCATGTCCATCATCATCCAAACCAGTACCATACATGCGAGCATGCTTGCACTTGCCCTCACCATGCACATGGCCCACCCACTCCCTCTCTCAGGTTTAGTAGTACCTGTGCTAATAATTCATGAATTTATATGCATATGGGCTCTCAGCAAGTCACTGAATACATGCCCAATCCTGGGCCATCATATCTGTGTGCATGGAATGGCCAGCCAAACTTTTGACCATAGCAAAAGAGTTGGCACCCAGAAGCATGGCAGGAAGGGTGAGGAGCTGGAAATCACCAGCATCCATCACCATAGCCAACATCCTGAGCCAAAAGCATGGTGGAAAGGACAAGGAGCCAGAAATCACCAGCAACCATTGCCATTGCCAACATCCCAAGCCAAAAGCATGGTGGAAAGGACAAGGAGCCAGAAATCACCAGCAACCATCGCCATCACCAACATCCCAAGCCAAAAGCATGGTGGGAAGGACAAGGAGCCAGAAATCACCAGCATCCATTGCCATAGCCAACATCCCGGGCCAAAAGCATGGTGGGAAGGATGAGGAGCCAGAAATCACCAGCATCCATCACCATAGCCAACATCCCAAGCCAAAAGCATGGTGGGAAGGATGAGGAGCTGGAAATCACCAGCATCCATTGCCATAGCCAACATCCCAAGCCAAAAGTATGGTGGGAAGGACAAGGAGCCAGAAATCACCAGCATCCATTGCCATAGCCAACATCCCAAGCCAAAAGCATGGTGGGAAGGACGAGGAGCTGGATATCACCAGCATCCATCGCCATAGCCAACATCCCAAACCAAAGGCATGGTGGGAAGGATGGGGAGCTGGAAATCACCCGCATCCATCATCACTGGTGTTGGAGTTTGATATTCCATATATGGTACTTACAGCTTACATAAGCGATAATTACATTGCACCACAGTAGTTTACTCTTACTTTAGTGACTACTAAAGTATTCTATAGGTAACTACAGGCCATAGACCTGGTTGAATACATCCGAACAGTGTGATGATCTACTACCTGGTAATACATTTTTGTTGATAGCCTGATTCACCATCCAGGATACATCAATCCACTCAGGATACATCATAGATCAGTGCTGGATATATCTGGCCACTCAGCTGAAGATATATCCCTCCCCAAGGTGTCAGGATGTATCCTGCTATCCCTGATACATCCAACCACTCAGCCTGAGGATACATCCATGCTGAGGTATCATGATATATCCACTGCCAGTGCCTCAAGTGATGCTTTGGCAGGATATATCCTCAGATATTTTTACTGTATACAGGTACTACATCCATTTCACGCTAGGAGCTGATAGACAACAATCAGGTACTAGTAGGGATTGGCACTGAAGCGCTGACCTCAAGTGGTACCCATATTTGGTAAATCACAGCTCACTTCCACGGGGTTTTTTTTCCCATCCTTGTCCTTGTCCTCATCCTCACCATTGCTCTCACCATTGCCTTTCACACACAGAAGTGACCATACACATTGTACAGTCGCTATTGCATCAACTTCACCCACATCACCCTTGCCCTCACCCTTGCCCACCCTCCTTGCTTAGCAAGTCAGCAATGGCACAGCGCACCCTCTTCCTCATCCTCACCCCAATTGTCCTCACCTTCACCCTCACCCTTGCCTCATCCTCAGCCTGATCTCGTCCTCACTCTCACCCGGCGTCCTCATCCTGAGTCACCCTCGCTCTCACCCTCACCCTCGCCCTCACCCACTGTCTCTGTTTACCAGGCCTCATCTTGTCCTCGTCCTCAGCTCACCCACCCAGCAATGCCCTTGTCCTGGCCCTGGCCCTCACCTCACCCTCACCCACAACCAACAACGATGATGAGGAACGATACAATGCACGACTGCGTGTGTTGTATCATTCCTTGTCTTGTCCTCATCCTCGTCCTTACCCTCACCTCACCCTCACCCCCAACCGACAACGACGATGATGAGGAGGAGATATATCCACTGTCAGATACACTACTTACCACAGACTCATTGGCAATGGATGTATCCTAATACCTCATCTCATCCTCGTTCTCAGCTCATCCACCCAACACCCTTGTCCTGGCCCTGGCCCTCACCTCACCCTCAACCAGCGACATCTCGTCCTTGTCCCCGTGCTCACCCTCACACCCTCAATCAGCGATGATGACGGGGAGATATATCCATTGTCAGATACATTACTTACAACAGACTCACTGGCAATGGATGTATCCTAATACAATAATTCATGGTGATAAACTCAAATGCTCAAGTCCGCGGAACTGAAATGTAGTTATGTCATAACCTTCAACAGATGAGAAGTTGAGGTACAAGAATGAGATGCACATATCAGTGGGATCATACGTGGATGTATCGGCAGATACATCACCTGCAGGTGCTTGGATTGTGATGTATCATGTCAAACAACCCTGAACAAAGAATGCAGCTCATAAATAGTGAGGGTTGAGTCTTCGAGAGCATTCATCTACATAAAGCGCCCCACTTATCTGTGTCCTGCATCATTCTTCCTCCCATCAATGTGTAATCACAGAAATGTACAACATGAGTCTCACACATAAGACGACCATTGAGGATGTGAACATGATCCAGCAGTACCTACTGGAGCACAGAGGTGTAAGTGTACTCAAAGACATGCACTCCTCAAATAACTCACCCCATTGTACAGTCAGAGCACAAGTACCTCCCAGCTCTCTACTATGGAGCTGGTATGACCATCCCGACAATAGTCGCACTCACAGTCGATGACAATGAGGTATTGCTCTGCACGTGGATCATGACTGGCCCGTTCACACCCTACACGACCATTCACCCCTTGACAGCATTTGTTGAAAGCTTTCCAAGGACTGTGATCAGAATGAAGAGTGCTTTTACCATCTGCACCACAAAGCAGCAGGGAAATCTGCAGCAGTTCAATGATCTGGTGGAGATGATCATGGAAGAGTCATACCCTGAGGTACATCCAATATGGCGTGGAGACATCTTGATTCTGAAGAACCAGGGGCATAGAGAAGGGTTCTTTGCTCCAATGGAAAGATCAGATATTGCAGTCTGTAATGAGGTGTTGAGGACAGCCATTTTCACAGGCGTCTTGTAGGCTACTGATGTATCAACCAGTTCTTTCCTTCGAATAGAAGCCTCTGAGATGTGGAATTGAAGTCATGACTTGTAAAGCCAAAGCGGTTGAAGCATGAATGGTGGTCATCACACAGAAGAGGGTGGTAGATACAAGCAATTAGATGCATGGATCTTGAAGTTGCATGACAAAGCAGCCATGAAGGGTGGCCATTACATGGAAAAATGCTAACGGCCACAGTGGACATTCATGTTTCTTGATATATCATGACAGATGCCTGCATGGATGACTCAGATCGCTTGGCAATTTGATGGTGAGTCACTGTGTTGCTGGTGCGTCTGCTGACAGTACTTAGATATACAAGCAACTACTAGATGCATGGATCTCAAAGTTGAATGATGAAGCAGCCACAAAGGGCAGTCATTATTGAATATCTAAGTACTCAGTGGTTGGAAAACCAGCTGACGAAAGTTACCAGGGGTCTGGCAGCGTCAGGTTGTGGGGCTATAGATTGTCGACATGACATGAAGCTGCTGTGTGGCATAGGTGACCTACAGAAGGGTGAATGGTCCATCAGTATTTCATTACTTCAGCAAGAGGCTATTAACCCTCAAGTCAGTTACATCAACATGGACTACATCATCTTCTCGGCACTGGCGTTTGCTCCAGCAACTGATCTCAAGACCATCAATCTCTCATATGACATTGCATGCCAGTATCACAAGAAAGTCTGGACACGGGTCACCACACTCCCTCCTCCATTACAATTTAACTGGGAAGGAAAGACAATCAACTTCTTTGTGCTGAAATTCCATCTACCGGCGCATGTGGAAGCTTGTCAGACAGAGTTCTCACTCAACTGGGCCCCTGGTGTTGGCCATATGGATGGTGAATCCCTTGAGCGCAGGTGGGCGAATATCAACCATGTGGCAACCAGCACAAAAGAGATGGGTCCAGGAACTCAGCATGATACCATTGATGATCACCTTGGTGATCAGAACTGGAAAAAAACAACAACATTAGGTACATTGCTTCTGTTCCTATCTGAACATCCTATTGATATCAAAGCTTGTTCCAGGACGTATGTTATTGAAGAAGCTCATTGTTGCCATTCAATCACACAGTGAACATGCCACTGCATTCAAGGAGCTTGAGGCATCCATTAAAGCAACAAACTGGGGGCAGCAGGAGCTGTTGGCATGGGAGCAAGAAGTTGAGGCTTGGGAGTTGGATAGGTCACAACCTAATCCATTTGTGAGCAGGGTATCTTGTGCGTGCCCATTTTCAAGCTGGACTTGCCAACATTCTAACTTTTGGTTCCAGCATTGACTCTGGCGGCTGTGCAGCTCCAGCTGGCAGAGAACGACACGAAAGACCTGGAAAACAGCTCAGCATCGGCGCTTCATCCTGATATCACACCCAGTCTGCTCATTAGCGGTGGTTTGGATATTGAACACTTTCAGTGAGTCATCATTGTAGACTATGTGATTGGATTCAATATTTATGTTCTCTAGACGACAGCTACAAGTTGATAAAAAATCTTTGGGAAGTCATGCCACGGATGACCAGAAAACAAAACTGGTCAACCGAATGAATGCCCTCTGGCAACAGATCGATGGCTGGAGTGCAGTGCAAGCACTGTACATGCCCCACGCTGCACTGCTGCGTGCCACAGAACAATCAGGTAACAAATGGGTACAATCCAGCAATGAGGATTCCAATTCAGATTGAGTCAAGAACACTCTCCTTTACCTACCGTCTGCAATCTGCAAGACCAAACCATGCATGACCAAGCTGATGGAGATTGAATGGGACCTCCGGTATGCACAAGCAAACGACGCACTGAATGAGTGCTGACACCACATTTGTTTTCAAACACAGTTTCTCAAGTTCAAGGACTCCAACCTCCGAGGTCAAGGTGCAAACACTCAGGCATGAAAAACCCTTCAAGTGGTTGAAGAACATCTATCACTGAGTCATGCAAAGTACAATGCAGCTCACAGCGCCTTGACGACACTCGGTCATCTCCTCAGGAAAACAGGCTGGCAACATAAGTTGCAATCTTTGAATGCGAATGACCTACGCGCCATGGGGGACTTTCTGTGGGGAGAAACAACCAGTACATCAATTATGTCTTGGATATGGCTGTCACATGGGTTGCCTGCCAAAGATGACATTGCATTTGGAGATAGTAAGTGTTGCCAAGTAGGTATTGAAAAGAAAAGATGTTCACACTTGCTTTACTCAGTGCTCCATGTAGAATGGACAAAGGCAAGAGTGTGCTGCAACCGTTGGAGTGAAGAAATTCTGTTGCTTCGTGAGGAGATAAGAAGGACAATTCAATTTCTTCAATGGCAAGCTCAATGCTGGGAAGAGCACATGACGCAAAGGGTTTGTGAGATGGCCAAGGAAAATGAAGGTTTGGTTGCTTATGCTCAATGGCAGGTGGCAGTCAGGCAGAGCATGGTTCAATCGTTCATCACATGGTGGAAAGATGTTGACAAAATGGTTGAGGCAGGTACAGACCTTGGTAATATTGAGGGGAGCAGTGAATGATCCATTGAGGCCCCACCACCGGGGGAACTAGATGAGTCTGATGTATTTTGACTACTTTAATTGGATTGATGGATCGCTCTTGAGTCATGTTGGGATCTCGATACTGTGACATCAGGCACGTGAGGGTGGCGAAGACATAAGTACACTGTTAGTATCAAGGATACATCTCATCCTGTGGATGGACGAGACTCTCAGAGGGCAAGGGATACATCACAAAGGTTTTAGTCTACCAAAGATGATGTATAAAGCTCAACAGAATGAATGTATTGCATGGATTGTGATGGCTACATGCATGGATATATCAAAGCACTCACATGGTGTGGTAACTACTATTCTACTAATAATATAGTGACTACTAAAGTATTCTACAGGTTATGAGCCCTGCCAGCGCCTACTAGTAGCTCACTCATGAGACTTGAAGACCCAAAATGGCCAACAACAATGACAAACATCATCTGCTCGAACTAGATGGCAGCAACTGGCCAATGTACTGCACACTTCTTGAAGAGATAGCAGCAGGATTCCATCTGACGGAATTCCTATTTGGCATGAGAAAACCGTGCAACACTTCCACTGAAGAGTTTTTCAGCAACATGATTCTCGGCAGTATCTCCAACACTCTCATTGATGAGATCATTTGACTATGACTTCAGACAGCCCCAGAAT
The DNA here is from genome assembly GCA_038092935.1 of Boletus roseobadius. Lineage (NCBI taxonomy): Eukaryota > Fungi > Basidiomycota > Agaricomycetes > Boletales > Boletaceae > Boletus > Boletus roseobadius. The sequence goes on from JBBPRE010000076.1 coordinate 15,540, forward strand.
ATTTTTCCTACCTACAGAATTTGTATGACAAGCCTAATGAAGTCAAGCACACAGCCGCACGTGCACCAAAACAGTCCAACAGCACCTGTTGGAGGTGTGGCAAGCCAGGACACAAGGCGTGGGAGTGCCAGGGAGTTGAGAACAGGTCGGGAAGCTGAGAAGTCCCAAAATGGAGCAGTGGAAGTCACCACAGGCCTGAATGAGAGGTTAAGGAGGTCCAAGAAGTCGAAATGACGAGTCAGCAGGTTGATGAAGAGACCGCTGACATCGTGACCTGAAATGTGACATGTGCTGGGCCCATGAGGCCAAAGGACGCGTCGCATGATCTGCCTAAGCAGCGAGTGAGCGACAAGGCTTGCGACACCGATGAAAAGGTTGAGATAGCAGGCAAGGAGGGTGATGAGGCACTCGAGAGTGTGAGTGGGCAAAGAGTTGGAGCAAAGAGCCTGGGCACTGAGGCTGGCACAGGCGAGGCAGCTACCAATGAGGGTCCTGCTGCAATGAGAAGCCAAGGCGAAGGTGGCAACACTGATGTCGTCCACACGATCGCAACACCCGAGGAGACCTGCAAAAGTGACCATGTCAAAGAATGTGCAGAGGAAAACACACCTGAGCAGTCCAGTGCGCTGCTCGAGGGAGAGCGAGAAGGTCAGATGATGACCGGCAATGCTGGAGAACTCAACGATGATGGCGATCACACCGACCGAGACAGGTCCAGGGAGTCGAAGCTGTCGAGAAACCCTGCAGACACAATGGACAGCGATGCATGTTGTCCAGCTGAGCCTACAGAGCCCCCCGACGATGCTGAGAGCACAAGAGGGCAAGAGGGCGAGATAAGGGCCGAAACAGCTGAGTCGAGAGTGTCGAGAGGGTGTGCAGAGGCGATGGGCAACAACGGCGACAAAACGTGTCAACCCAGGAAACCTACTGAGCCCCCAGACAAGGCACAGGCCTCATCCAGATGAGACAGCAAGCCGCGACTTGAAACGAGCACAGCTCAGGTCGACCCGGACGGTGAGATAGATCTCAAACGAAAGAAAGAACGCATCGCGCACGAAAGTGCAGACATTCCGGACCACAAGAAGGTTGGAGACGAGCGCCGAGACACGCAGGTCGACAGGGAGAGTGCCAGGACGCACGGATATGCATCAGTTGAGGTGGGGAAGAAGTCGTTGAGGAGGCATGGGCGATCAATACTGAAAGCTGAAGGCGATCAGTGCACCTCAAGAGATGATGAAGACTTACCCAGACTACCCCCAGAGCCTCCACCATCACTCTACAGCCCACCCGAACGATCTGTACAAGAGAACAAGCCCCCGAGCGTCGAGCTCGAGGGGGAGTGGATACAAGTTGCGAGCCGTGACATCGGACCAACTAGGGATGAAGCGGACACATCGGGAGCACCTAATGGTGATGAGGACCCGAGGAACAGGCCAAAGAACCTACAGAACGCGTCAGAACGAGTCCCAGAGCGCCTGGAGCAAAGGAAGTGGGAAGACTTACCTGGAGGAGCTCAAGACAAGCCGAGCGAGCTGGACGGCGAAACTCTTGTACCAGGCGACCTCCACGGCTGCCAGGAACGTCCCAAAGATGTCAGGAAGCGGCGCATTGGCGAGACGAGTGCGTCGAGTCGAGATAGCAGACCAGGAGGCAAATTGGGCGAGTCGAACAAACCGGGAGGCGTCGAGGCCGAAGCGCTGCGCCAAACGGTTGCAGATGACGTTGGAAGGGACAGGAGGCACCCTGGAGGCGATAGGAAGCGGCGCATTGACGATACGAAGCCGCCGTGTCGAGATAGAGGGCCAGAAGGCCATTTAGGCGAGCAGGTCGAGTTGGGAGGTGTCGAGGACGATTGGAGGCGCGAAAACGATGGCAAACACGTCGGGATCGATGGGAAATGGTGCCGGACGGATGGCGCAACAAGCAGCGCACGCTGCGACTCAATACGAGTCAAAATGCAGCTGCTAGCTGAGGATGAGCCGAGTCAGCAAGAATGGTACGAACGCTCAACGGACGACGTACCTGGGCCACCCAGACAATCTAGGAACCTCCACAGACGTCCTATCGAGCCCGTAAACCCACCACGCCGACGCGGAAAGCTCAAACCGCGAACTAAACAAGTCAGTCAAATCCAAGAGAAGGAATTGCACATACCAAGTCAGACAGTCGCATCGAGGCCATATCGGGCGAATCAGAGCCGCCGGATATGTTGTACATGGACTTGAGAAGGTAGGGAAGTGTTCCCGAGGTGCGAAACGCGAGCAGGACAACCCCAGGATCGATCGATGGCGACCGCGCGAGCTGAGATAGCACCAGCGCCACACGCAAGGCGCGACTTACCATATTAGGAAACCGCTCGACCGCGACTACACCACGGACCACTGCGCACGATGCTGCTACATGGACACAATACCATTCATTTATTGGTAACATTTTGGTATACATTCATTTAGATTTTATCTTTTGCTTGTCAGAGCAAACACTTACAGCTACATTTTAGCCTCTCATGTTTGAGGGGGAGTGTTGGAGTTTGATA
>JBBPRE010000077.1:0-18039 GCA_038092935.1 Boletus roseobadius
TGTGCAATGTGAGCACGAGAATGCTGGAGGCCATCGAAGGCGACCAAGCGTGGACAAGTAGCAGCGCAAATCACCTTGCTTGACAAGGTTTCTGTCGCACTCATAAATCGTGGGAGCTGTCTAACCTGCCAAATTTGTTTGGCTTTGTTTGTTTGGCTTTCGTGGCTGACCTTGGCTGATGAGGCTTCGGATTCGAGTTCGAGGTTATTCGAGGTTATTATATATTTAGTTAGGCGTCGCCCTAAGTAGTCAATGAATTCAATGATCTAATGTGACGATCAAGTGAGCAAGCATGAGCGAGAGTTCAAATCACGTCAAATCAAACAATGAGTTAAATCAAATGTCAAACGCTTGACGCTCGACTTGATTCGATCGATTCGATCAGTGTTATTACTATACTATGAACTATGACTTCTCGTATCCCTGCCCATCTCCTTCCACCATCTAAGAGTCACCTCGTCTAGTGCATTGATTCTATCGTTTTCTGCGAGCAATTCCGTGCAATGGCTCTTCTGGAAGAGGGCGTCGTCAAAATCCCGTAAGAGCCGAATTGTTGGGCGACCGTGGCTTCTTGAAAGTGCGACATACAAGTTGAATAGTGTGAGCCCACCTGTTGGCGGTGTGGTGATATCAACCAAGACAGCCGGTATTGTTTGCCCTTGAGCTCGATAATCCGTGAATGCGTATGCCGCTGTCACTGGAAATTGCTGTCGACGGACACTCCGCTGAATCATTTTGCCTTCAGTTGACATGACCTTGATCCGGATCGTTTGGCATGCTGGCTCGACCGGAATGACACCGTCCTCTAGACCCTTCAATGTGGATGCTCGTGTGCGATCCAGCTTTACCAAGATGCTTACAGGGAGTTCTTTGAGTTTGACGACTTCTTGTGTAGCTGCGATGACAGGTTCGTTAGGGCTCAGCATGATAGTGACAACGGTGCCACGTGCTCCATTTGTGATGTCTAGATCTGTTTGTATGTTTTGCGTGACCATGACCTTCATCCTGATTGCGATCTCTACAACGTCGGGAAGGTCCTGCTTTCGCCACTTCCGTCTCGGACTGTCATTTGATCCTCGTGTAGCAACAGTGTAGCGTTCGGCAAGGGTGAGAACCTTTCCCTTGATCATGTCCTCTGCATGACATTGGTAAATGGTGTTGCGTGTTCATCATCCATGTTGTCCTAGTGCCGCTTCGTTCCATAGCCGCCGGACAGCATGGCGTGGCATGACCAATGCGACGTCATTCCATGGCTTAGAGCTGAAGTCCGTTTCTATGCATGTCGGATGTGTGACTAAGAGTGTGCGCAGCATTTGGACGTGATACTCTTGGACTCGACCGAACCGAAGATGCTGTAGGAAGTCTCGCCACTCTTCATCAACAACGCGCATCTGCTCCTTTAGAGTAACAACAGTCGTGAATTCCTCATAGATAAGACGCCCCAGTTTACTCCTCTCGTTTTTTTCTGTTGCAGGGGCCAGATAATACAACGCTTCCTTTTCCCCCCCTGCGACTGGGGGAAATTGAAAGAAGTCCCCAGTTTTGATGACACTCAAGCCTCCGAATGAGTGAGCTGATGGTGGCTTTCCTTCGACCATCTTCCCAATCGCTATGTTGTGCGACAACCGTGCGAGGAATTTCTTTCCGATCATCGAGGTCTCGTCGATAATCAGGTATCGAATGAATTTCCAGAATGCTTGTAGCTTTGCCCTTGCTTCGGCGCTCAGTGACTCCTCGCCGTTCTTGTTGTCCGAGCTCCCACTTGAAATCATGCCGATGGTGTGGGTGGTTTTACCATCGATCAGCGATGCTGCGACTCCGGTGTATGCAGCTTTCATCAACATGTACTTCACTCCTCTTCGAGCGAAGTACTCTGTCACAGTTTGGATTACCTTGGATTTCCCCGTCCCACCCTCGCCGTGGATCAACATTCTCAGAGGAGGAACATCCTTCCCAGCGAGAGTTTGGTCGAGATGCCAGGTAATGATGTCGTAAGCACGGAACTGATCGTAGCGTAGCATTGACGGATCAACAGGTGTTAGCGATGCTTCTGACGTCTCAGAATCGGGCGTATCTAGGTTCCAGACCGCTGGACCTTCCGGGACCTTTGAAGTCCCTGGGATGCTGAGCTGAGTGACGTTCCCGCTATCTTGGCTGTGGGTATGAGTGACTGGCACATCCGTCCCTCGATTTTGGTTATTGACGTCCTGCATCAACTGTTGCTTCCATGAAAGTAGGTCCTCAATGTCCTGTTGAGTCGCGGGACGTACACGGTCTTCGATAATGGTGGACTCCAACAAAGTTGGGTCGCCACCTTCTGGCGTATCGTCTGCTATACGAGTTGCGCAATCCGACCTGAGCTCGGCCCAAGGGGAGTCCTCCGTCGCGTCGAATATTTTTGCGAGCTTAGCAGCCTCCACAGCTAGACATCCGTGGAGCTGTTCTCGCCAGGGTATTTGCAAGGCGATGAGTTGGGCAAGTCCTTCTTCTGTAAGCGGTCCCTCTGCTCCAAGTCCGCATCCTGGATCGTGATCTTCTTCCAGATCCAGCTCGCCTAATCCAGCATCCTGGACTTGCGTTGAACTTGACTCAGAAGTTCGTTGACCAGGAGGCTGTTGCCGAGCGGATGTTCGACATTCGTGGAAGTATTGTATTCCGGAAAGAATGTGGGAAATGCGCTGAGGAGCAGTAGAGAGAAAAAGATCGAAGGCCGATTCCCAGGTTTGTGTGGGTGATTTTAGATCAGTTTCAACTCTTCTCCATGGTTTGAGAAGCATGAGCATCGAGGCACAATAGAAATCCCGCTCGTCAGGATCGTCGCGACGAGGAAAATAGCGGCCAATGAAATTAGGAAGGTTGTTGTGGTGTTCACTGCGTACCACTCTGTGCTTGCGCTCGAACTTAGGATGTTCTGGAAAGTAAGGGATACGGTCGTGACGGGGACGTCCACGTCGCGGTGCGCGTGACAAATCGGATAGATCATTGTCATTGCTGTTCTGTTCATTTGTCTTCGACTTTGAATCGTCGTAGACCTCGTAAGTACCGATGAAGAAATCGATAACATTCAACTCGGTAAGAGCTTCCCCACGGAGTCTATAGTCGGTCACTTGACATTTCAACGAGACTCTCCCATGCGCATCGGTGTCCAGCGTCACCGTCTCATGCTCTCCCCCCTCCTTCACATATTTGTTCAGCGATGAAATTTCCACGGAGACATTAAAATCGGGCATTACCTCGTTGTGAGTGTTGTGCTCGTCCTTGCCACCTTCTGCAAATTGACCGTCAGGTTCTCGTTGGTCGTCTGGGAACCCCATTCTATTGTTTTCCGAGTCATTCCTCCTGTCCGTGCTGCGATGGCATTGGTAATTCAGGCTACGTGGCATTTAAATGAATAAAAAGGCTACCTCGTGTTCGTGTCGTGTCCTTCCCCATCCTCTGTGATGCTGATGCTCCGCTGTCGCAGTTCAGGAAAAGCCCCCAACAGCTCGCGAACGAATGAAGACCAATAAATGGCTGTATAATGGTGTGAACGGTAAGTGTCCCCCCATCCCATTAGATATGACATGACCATCGGGGCAGCCAATTCTTGCTCGCGGTTGATGGTATGGACCAGACGAAACAAAAGCAATCGCTGTTGATCGCGCAGGCTATCTTGGTATGATTTCCGTTGAATATGATAAGCAAATCCCTTGGCGAGAATTGCTGACATGGAGAAGGATTTGCTCTGTCCTTTGGTCTGGTAGTCCGTGATGTAGAACGATATGTTTACCGTTTCGCGCGAATTGGTGAGAAGTTTCCCGTCGTTGTTGCAACGGGCATTGATGGTAATCCCAGGGACCCACCCATTCATGAATTCATATAGCCGCTTGGGTCCCCACAACCCATCCTCCTGTACGTAGTCTTCTTCGGACTTCTCAAACGGCGCTCTTCGCTTACAAACTAGCCCCCCCTTTCTATCGGGAACCAGACAGCGGCGGATTTCGCACACATGGTGGTTCTTTGCTCGTGCCACACTGCGTTCCATGGCCATTATTTCCTGGTCGTAATCTGGAGTGCCTGGCTTAGGTGGACGCGAGTAGGTGACCTCGACTTCATTTGGTATCTGCTTGACGCTTTCTGATGTCTCGAGACCAGGGAGATATGCACGAAGGTTAGCTCCGATGAAGTTTTTGACCCGCTGACGAAACTCAGCATCCTTCAGGAACATTTCCATGTCGTCCATGGGCGGTGCATTCTTCAGCCAAAATAGTGCATGAAGATGTAAGCTGCCCCTTCCCTGTGACTCGACAACTCCGAAATACGCTGACACTTTTCCGAAGATTCCCGGCGTGGAATGTACGCGGTGGTTGGTGACTCTGACACCAAACACTGTCTCTTGCAGTGTCTTGACGAGGAAATGAAAGAACTTCGCTGCCGCATAAGGATCCAATGCGACGTTCTCCGCTCGCTTCTCCTTTGATGGCCCGAGCCTCGCATCAAATTCATCAAGATCAATGTTCTCTCCCGCAAAGACCTGGGCGATTGGGTCGTGAAGGTCGCAAGGGTTGATAGTGATCCACAGACTAGGTGGGTTCAGCATGATGGACGTTGCCCAAATCTGACTTCTCAGCTGGTAGCGTGCTTGATCGGACCCGGTAACACGGCCTCCCGTGGCATGTATATGCCGGCGCAGCAGCTGGATGGTGGGGTCAGAGATCGGTTGCCCCTTCTCCTCTTCCTCTTGTGCTGCCTGGAGTTTTTCAATGGTGATGGTCGATAATAGGTGAGCATCTCTATCAAAGGTCTTTCTTTGCATCTGAAGACGTGCTGATGAAAGAACTTGACGGCGTTGTTGTATTCCAAATGAAACAAACGGAAAAGTCTCATGCCTACGAAACCGCCGATCGTGGTATCGAAGACTCCACTTGACGTGTTCAGAGAAGTTGACGGGAGCGTCTTGATTACCCTCTATCCCCCCTTCGCCGTATGGATAGAGGATCGGGAATGCCCGTTCAAAGAAGTTTGGTGGCTTGAGATCGGATCTGTTCTCCGCATTGTCTCCGCGTTGTTCTCTGTTACGGAAATCGTTGACCGGTTGATGACCATGCCTCACAGCATAGCCTCCCTCTTTTCCTTCCTTCCACAGATTTGAGAGCCCCCATGCCATCAGTTCGCTCGCAGTTAATTTCGTCATGTCGGTGTCAATTACACCGGAAACTTGGATAGGTATGACACTGGGTCCTAAAAAAGCTCGTTAATGTCTTTTTTTTTGTGACCAGAATACGACGACCAACCCTCGTCAGCCCCCTCCCCACTTGATGTGCCACTAATGTCAGTCCGCGGGTCCCGTGTTTCGTCACCAAGATCATCAACCGTCACTATATTGAACACTGTCAGACGAGTTTTTTTGCTAGCATGATGAATGGTACTGACCTTCGTTGTCATCTTGAGGGACGTATCCGTCACTTTCCTGGTCAACAACCCCTACGTCGTCAGATTGCCGGATGATAGCGGTCACTTCTTCTGGTATGTCATCCTCTGGTAGACTCTCAATTCGAGGTGAACTGATTTCAATATCTCCATAGTACGTTTGATTATGCTCTTTCAGCCACCGCAGCACCTCGAATACAACCTGTCGTCGTACACGGAAAGTTGAATGAATCCAACTCTTTGGTAGGTCTCCCAGTCCAATGAATGTAACCGAAATCAATGACGCCAGGATTTCAGGGGGTCGTGGCATCAATCTACCCTCCACCATTGAGGCGATGCCCTCCGCATTGAGTTCGTATGTGCTGACGTTACCGCGCATGGCACGCTGCAGTCCGCTGACGTTTCGTACTCCGTGGTAGCGCTTGGGGAAAAGCTTGAAAACATATACACGGGGGTAGAGGAGCGCGATTAAGAGCTGTTCGGGGAAAGTCAAGACCTGCAGTTGCCAAGGTATAGGGCCAATCCACAGCCGATTTGCCAGTGAGTACTTCGGTGGTTTCTTGCTAGGCTTTTTCAATTCTTCAAGGCAAGAACGACAGACGGCAACGATTGGTTTGTTGTCAACGAACCTAACACCAGCTGGCTCAAGGAGTTTCCCATCGAATAACTGATGTGCGGGGTGTGGTTTTGTCAGCACAAGATGACTGCTGTTTGGAATATGGTGAAGCTGAATCTCGAGGAGTTCATCAGCGACAATGTTGCACTCCTGTGCACAGACGCTGCATACTCCCATTTTGACAGCGTCATTGGAGGTTGCTCGATAGAACTCTGCATAGCAGTTCTTCCTTTCTTCGTCAGTGAGGAGTTCCAGGAATCTTGATGGTTCATAGTCCTTGTCAGCTGTGACGTCCGCCAGGTCCTCCGTGTCCTCTTCTAGTCTCCGTGCAGTACGCCGCACGTCAACTTCATCTGCCCGTTTGCGTTTCTGACATTTCTTGCCTAGATTCTGTCTGGTCCTCCCTGACATTTTCTCTTTGCCAGCCTCCAGCAGGAAATGAAGGTCCACAGCAGGAGCATGACGTATGACGTGCCAGAGAAGATGACCTTTGGTTTGTCGCTGCTCCTTGCCGATTTTAAGTACTCCTTTGAGTCGCGTGAGGATTGCTCTAATTCCAAGCTGAGACAGGAGAGCAAACTTGTCGTCGTCTGACTCGAACGAGTTCGTCATGGGCAGTCTAGTATCAATGGCGAAAAAATCGCGTGAAGTTCAAGCGAGCAGCGCATAGCCCCATTTGCACCCAGCGCCCCACCTATACATCCTTTTTTTCGTGTTGCTTACGCAAACAACCCTCCGAAAACCTATATAAACCCGCCCTCCAGCCCCCAACTTTCCTCACCCAAGTTCGTCTTCTCTTTCCACCTCCCTCTCCTTTTCTCGCCTTACTTCCTCTCTCCCACTTCGTCATGCCTCCCATCTCTGCTCCTACCATCTTTGACCCGTCGCAGCCCACCCTCTGCACTTTACCGTCTCGGCTCGTTACCATCCGGAAGAATCTTGTCGATTCTGGGTTTTACCTGGGTGACAAGGCCGTCATCAGCAATGTACACTGGGTACGAGATGGCCGTGCTGATCGCTTGGCTGTTAAGCCCCCACCCGCTGCCACTGATTGTGATGGTGCCGGTACTGACACGGCAGCAAAGAAGAGCCCGTCCCCCCCACCGGAGGATGGTTTTGATCTGGCTCCACTCTCTGCCGTCGTACAGATCTCGGACCGTGATTTCTGGCTGTCATCTGACGCAGGGTATCACAAACCATCCCAGGTTTGGCAGGACCTTGCGAGTGTGAAGCCTTCTTGCACGGTCGAGGAGCCTGGCATGCAGCCCATGCGAGGCGACTTTAAGAATGTCATGGGCAACATCCGTCAGCTGCAGGAAAAGATTGCCACTCCGGGATATCAACCCGGCAAGGGTTTTGTTCTCGCTGGAGGGACTGGTGGACAGCGCATCAAAGTGAAGCACACATTGTTCGAGGTGAGCAAACGACTCGGTGCCAGTGCCAATTTACATTGCTGACTTGTTTTCCCTTACCTTTAGCCTCGCGACGCTGATGAGGACTCCGAGGAAACTACCATTGAACTTGGTGGTTCAGAGAGCGCAGATAACACTGCTTCGGACAGCAAAACCGGTGTTGGTAAGTACATTATCTTATTCTCTGCAAAGACAGCTTCTAATGTGTCTGAGGCTCAGATGCATCTGCTTTCTCGATCGATAATTGGCCACTCACTGATGAGAATTGCCGGTCTGAGCTTGAGGACCTCAAGGCGACCCATCGCCTTGTGCCAATTCCAGCCTACGATGTGCACGGTAATCTCATTAAACCTAAAGCTTACAAACGCTACCTTGAAAATGCGTTGGTCGAGCTTCATTTCAACCTTTCCCATTGGTCGATTGCTGGGAAGAAAGGCTCGGTTGGCAGTGATGTTTTTACTGCAGAAATCCAGATGATAAGGGTTGTTGCTCCACCCTACTCTTCTGCATCTGGTTCTGCGACTCCGAGGAAACGAAAGATCAGCCTCTTTGTCAATCCTTCTTCTACTCCAAGTCCATGCAAGAAGAAGGCTCAGTGATTGGACCATCTTGTCTGTCTTGTTCATCTACTTTTTAGTCTCACTTCACTCCTGAAATCCACAGTCGTTATATGTCTGACTTTACTTAATATTTTTTCCTCTTCTGCATTTGGCTCTGCGACTCCGAGGAAACAAAAGATCAGCCTTTTCATCAATCCTTCTTCTACTCCAAGTCCAAGAAGAAGGCTTGGTGATTGGACTGTCTTGTCTGTCTTGTTCATCTACTTTTTAGTCTCATATCACTTCTGAAATCCACAGTCGTTACATGTCTGACTTTCTACCTAATATTTTTTAATGACTTCCACAATGCTAGAGTCGTGATTTATGATAGCAGCTACTTTAGCTACTGATTGAGTTGGATTCACATAATAGATGTGCTGTGCCTTTTTGTTTCTGTGCAGTCGCAACATTACCACTCTACAAGCAAGGTTTCAGCCGACGCAGTCGGCATTTCCCGAGTACCAGCCACAACTTACCATATCGGGTAGCCATCTCGTATGAATCAAGCTGCCAGTGGCAACAACTAATAAGAGCTGGAAGCAAGTGAACATTAATTGGATTGGGGGTGTGTGAGGTCCTCCAACAAAGTTTACCTATACATGGTATCGAAGCTCAAGTTTTTGATGGGTCACGTGAGCATGGTGGTCCTGCTTTCCATAGTAGATGGTACCTGTATGGCGGTACCGTATATACGGCTGATACGGGCTACGGTTGACAGCCCTAACCTTTTCCTATTTCTCAAACAACTCTATAACAACACGACTTTTGTTATCCGGCTTTATTTGAGGTGGTGCTCTGGACTCTGATCTACAAGCTGGTCAGAGAATTCCAATGACTGTTGGCACAGATTTAAGAGAGGGGAAATCCAAAAAGACAAGGAAATGTCACGGCGTGCGGCAAGCGATCGCTCCGTGTATGAATGTCCGTCAGGCTCCGCGTGCCGCCAGTGTGACACCCTGGCCTATCCAGCATGTTTGTCGTGGTCTCCAAAGACCTATCGTATTGTACAAGTTCTTCCTTCTAATTCTCGGAATTACTGGTTGGAAGACCAGCTTAGTAAAGTATCTCACAAGCCTCTGGTCATTCTTTTTTTGGGAGGGGCAGTAGACTGCAGGTCTTTCCTCCTCGTTCTCTCCTTTCTCTCTTTCCCCACTCGCATCCCTCTCGACCTCACACAGGTCAATTCAGCTAGTCATCCTGATACGGTGTAGTCCACGTTTTGAACACTTGGTTTTGAGATAGATTCACTAAGAAGTTTCTCTCTGTTATCTTTCGGTCTTAACGCGCCCCCGCGGCGTAGGTATGGCTACACATTAAGTACGCTTTTCGGGATAGCGGCTCGCCGGAATTTCCAAAAAAAAAAAGAACTGCGAGTGCTGGATGGCTTGTCAGCGCTTCAGCTGTGATAACGGATTAGGCCATGGAATATTGTTATTTGAATCAATTCAAAAAAAAAAAGTTTGTCGGTTTCGAAAGTCGATTACTTATCTTGTAAGGTAAGCCGGTAGGAGGAACGCCTTGAGTCACTTTTCAATGAAGCAACCTGTTGGATGCCACGTTGATATCCTTGCATTGGTATCCCCGAAGGTTAAATTAAATCATTGGGTCATGCTCCTGACTATCAACTCTCCTCCGTGTTAGTCGCAGGGCCGGATAATTGATAGCTTATCGATGCGAAAGCAGAAATGAACGGTACGTACTCGTCTAAAAAGGTCTTCCTCGGGACTTCGACCTGTGTGATCGTGAGGACTTGTTGCGAGGGGGGAATTAAGAGCCAACGAATCATCGCCATCGTCATCTCCACTGTGTGTCTCGGACTCGATCGGACTCGATTTCCCAGGTTCTTCCTGGTGTATGCACATGATGAGGGAGTCAGTGCAACTCGTTTTGAAGATGGAACTGTGAACTCCTGCCGGATTAAAGTCACCCGGTCGCAGGCCGCTCGTCTGGTTGTCCTTCGTCGCGAGATGTCTAACGGAGTGTCTTGTGGGGAATGGAATAGAATGTATCCGATATGCCAACTTATTGTGAACGGACAAAAGTTTACATGGAAAGAGTCCGGGAGAATATGGGCGAGGTCACACGCGGTGACTTTTCGTCGTGTCCTCGAGTCGCCGAATGGCTACCATCCGGAGAGAGGGCGATTGACCATAACCTACCCCTGTCCTTGATGGCGGGCTCAATCTGGTGAGTGTTGACGTGTCCAGGAATGCGATTGAATACAATGGGACGGTAGCGATGAATTTGCCATTTGCTGCTAGAGGAACAGAGTATTAATAGGCGTCATCGAGAGTCGGTGATTCGGCGAGATGGGACCCCGTGGACAGTAAAAGATTTGATTTTCTTGATGTTTGATGCGCCAAAATTTCCAGGCCGCCGTTGGTCCATGCGAGTGGATTGTCGTCGCCGCTGCGACTGTTGAAAACGCGGATTGGGCCAGGCAGTGGCGGTGTAGTCGCCATTTGGAAGAGAATTTAATTTCAGTGACAACATTGTCATGTCGAGCAAGGCCAACGGCTATTACATCTATTATCAGTAATTTACATTCTAGGTCACTCGTTCCGCTCATACACACATCACCCCCGCCATGACGGACGTTCGTGATCCGAGCCCAACATGAAGCCGTAGATCATCAAAGCCCTGCTGATCCATCATCCCGAGACGCGTGTAGAAACGCTTGCCCGCAGAATTGGATTTGGCGACTTGCACTTGGACAAGGACGGCAGTCTTGTTGTCTTCGTTGGAAATCTGATCTGACGGCGCGGGGTGATGCAGTTGTGCAGCAGCGGTGCACGACGCTTCTAGACGTTGGATGACGCTGTGCACCAGGGATCGTCCAATCCCTTTACGTTGATAAGCGGGCAGAACACCGAGCGTGAGAAGGGTGATGTGCGACCGGGGGATATCGGAACATGATCCAGGATACTCCCGATCGGCAGGAGCATCCCGTGTGTATTCTTCGAATGAGCTTGGTTGCAAGAGACCCATGGTTGCTGAAGCAAAGCCAACGATAGCGCCGTGCTCTGTCGCGACCAAGCAGAGCCGTCGTGGGTTAACAAGGAGTTGGATGAAAAACGCTGCTGGATAGGGGACGGGTAGGAGGTTACGCTGCACACTGGTGAGACGGAAAGCGTTGCGTGTTACAGAAAGGAGGTACCCACATGTAGCGTGCGTACATGAGGAAGGTCAGATGCTTTCATGATGCGCAGAGCGACGCCTTCGGGTGGGAAGGTTGGGCGCGTGAGATGTTCGCAACAGCTGGAACTCATGGTGGAGGGATGGGAATGACCTGATAACGTCCAAGAGGAAGGCAAGATGCTTCCTGATTCGGGGAGATTCGGAGGAGGCTGAGCGCTGAGGAGCTAAAGAGCACTTTCGTCACCACAGCATGAACACGGACATCCGGTGATTAAGTGGGGAGTACATTTGGTTGTGAGCCTACCAGTCTCACCGCCTTACATGCATGCAGGGATTCGGGAATCAAAGAAAATCACATGTTTGTCTTGGCAGCCATGGCCTGCATCAGCGCATCAGCCGTAATGGCCTGTCAGAGATCTGACCCGGCAGACTTTACAAGCTTTCCACTTACTTTGAAATCGACGGTCGAGTGATAGGGGCCATATCTGGGAAAATCCTGTGAGATCGCATCAAGTTCTTCGGTTTTCGACGATGCGACCGCCCTTGGGCAGTTCTAACGGACTTTATTGTGTGACCTTCTTGGCGGTGGCTGGTTACTATGCGGTTCCACATCCTTGCCCGTGTTCGTAGGTGTGGGAAAACTTGTCAAAACCAGCATGAGTTCTTGAAGGAACCCCCTCAAGTTCCAGTTTTCAATTAGACAATCCAGCCTATCAAAGTCTCAGGTCGTCGCAGCGAAGCTCGAGTCGTCCCTGAAGCTTGAAGCACAAGTGCAAGGAATTTGTCCAGTACAGTCCTTGATCACAGACTCGTGAGACTCGTGGGCTGCACTCGGAGCTTACTCCAGTGTGTCATCCGTTCCCGTGTTCCGCATCGGCAGTCAGTTGTATTGCTTGTCTGAGACCTCGATCATGTCTTTCGCTACTGTGCCTCGTCATGTAATTCGCGCAGCGCGACTCGTGCGCCCTGCCCGGTTCTTCTCGACATCACTGTCTGCGCGCTATGAGAACGTGCTGGTATCAAGACCGAAGCCTGGGGTGGCTCTCGTAACGCTGAACAGACCCAAAGCTCTAAATGCCCTCAACGCTGCCCATTTCAGAGATATCGCAAGCGCACTGAAAGAGGCGGATGACGATGCTAATGTTGGCGCAATGGTCCTCACAGGTTCAGAGAAGGCGTTCGCAGGTACGTGATGCGTTCCAATCAACTGTACTGTTGGATGCCTGAACCTATTTGAATCATCACCCAGCCGGAGCTGACATCAAGGAAATGAAAGACAAGTCATGTAATGTCCAGTTTCTACCTCCTTCTGCGGTATGCTCATATTGCCTCTTTCCAGTCGCCGAAGCTTACACGTCCAACTTCCTCGCCAACTGGGAGGTCATCTCTAAACTGAACAAGCCCGTCATCGCTGCAGTCAGTGGCTACGCGGTATGTGCTGACATTCCCCCCAGACCATCTCGCGTTGACGATCGTAGCTCGGTGGAGGTCTTGAGCTGGCGCTTCAAGCCGACATCCTCCTCGTCTCGCCTTCCGCGCAGCTCGGGCAACCTGAGATCAACTTGGGCGTTATTCCTGGCGGTGGCGGCACCCAGCGTCTCGCACGTCTGATTGGTAAATCTCGCACGATGGAATTGGTCCTCACGGGCCGCATGATCAGCGCGGACGAAGCTGAAAGATGGGGAATTGTCAGCAGAGTCGTACCCGAGAACATTAAGGTCGTCGACGCCGCGATTCAGGTGGCCGAAACTATTGCCGAAAAAGGACGTGTGGCCGTGACCGCTGGGAAGGAGGCGGTCAATGCCGCGTTTGAACTGCCGCTTGCGGAAGGGTTGAGGTTCGAACGCAGGCTGTTTCATGCTTTGTTCGCGACCAAGGATCAGAAAGAAGGTGGGTTTTTGGGAGGCGCTTGTATCACGTGGATGGTAGCCTGACGAATGCCTCCAGGTATGGCCGCGTTCGCCGAAAAACGCAAACCCGAATGGTCACATTCATGACATGCGTTGATATGAAAGCTGTCCCCTACAAGTGTATCTTTTCTGTCTCGATGTTGAGATATTGTGGGTCTTGTTATTGTCGGACCACCTTCTCAAGGTTGCTCTTGTTCTCCAGTCAGTCTCCCTATTATGAGCAGTGGTGCGGTCCGACACAGATGATCGACCTGACTGATACCTCGAGATGGTT
The DNA here is from genome assembly GCA_038092935.1 of Boletus roseobadius. Taxonomy (NCBI): domain Eukaryota; kingdom Fungi; phylum Basidiomycota; class Agaricomycetes; order Boletales; family Boletaceae; genus Boletus; species Boletus roseobadius. The sequence continues at coordinate 13,359 of JBBPRE010000077.1, forward strand.
GTTCCAAGTTCGTCTCGTGCACATCTCAGACCACTATAGAAAATAGGTGCATATATGCGCGAAACATAGAGCCGACTACCCTCACCGACAGTGGCGATGGAGAAGCTAGGTGGAATTCGCATACAGTGTGCCTTTCAAAGATTGGTAGCAAAGGTCAGGTTCTACTAGAAATTGGCTCTCATAACGACGCCACCGTCATGTGTTGAGTTTTGGGATGCATCGATGAGTTTCTTGACTGGTGCGTTTTGCCAATGACTAGTGACTGGTTATTACCAGTTTCTCGGCTAGGTCCACTCGCTGATCTGCGGTACATTCAAAATGTCGTGCCACTGCCCCAAACCCAGGGGATGGGGAGTGTCCAGGCCACGTTCCTGGCTATGATAGTTCATTTCCCAGCTTACGGGTCTATACCAGATTACTCATAAGGGAACATGCATGTGTGGCTTATCACTCATCCACCCCAAGATATGTCCATTTGGAATCAGCCATAGACAATTCCGGGATCAGAGTTGGTGGGTCAAAACTCCAATTTGGACGACTGTTGTACTGAAGCTTCAAATTCGCGTGGATGCTCTGTCGAGTTATGAATTCGCAATAGCATTGAAATTGTTCATTGATCATCCTGGCTCACCCATCTGGAATCTGGATACCGGCATGTGGTTCCTGCCACAGTCCTTTATTAAGCGTAAGCTCCTTCCCCCGAGTCATCTTTGATATTCTGTAAGTGCTGTGGAAATCACCTCGTCCACACGTGTTTTTAAAAACAAAAGTAATGCGCAGTTTAAGTCTTATTTTCACCAGAATTGCCCCGATAACCGGTCGGCCAGACGACTCCATTTTTCCTTTGTACCTTCGAAACCTTCACCGCCGTGTCAGTGAATGCTCACACTCTGAAAAGGTCTGGAGGAGCCACAGGAGACTTTGTGTGGCACACCACACGAGTTGCTCCAGACTGATCTATGGCGACTAGAACCAAAAGACTCACACGCAGGTTAAGGGTACGTGGAGTATAAATTTGTGATTTGAATGAGAGAGTTCGATCCAGCTCTTTCCCTCTGCCCGTCTCTCCATCTATCACTCCGGTGAGTTCTCCCTCCCGTCGCATAGACAATTCGACCAATAACATCACCTTCCAGATATCAACGACGATGTCCGGCGACTCTGCCTATGCTGCTGCGCCTTTCGATCACGCCAAGGCGGATATCATCTTGCGTTCCTCAGACAACATCGATTTTCGTGTCTTCAAACTCTTTCTCTCTCTCGCATCCCCATTCTTCGAAACCCTCTTTACCATTCCTCAACCTGCCCAAGAAAACGAGGATCAGGAGATCAAGGATGGTCTCGTCGTCATTCCCATGACGGAAGACAGCAAGATCCTTGATGCCCTCCTCCGCTTCTGCTATCCATGCACCTTGGCGGATGACCCCAGCATAGAGGTGCTAAAGGATGGTATAGATGTCCTTGAGGCTGCCAGGAAGTATTCTCTGGATGCGATCGAGAAGAAAGCTCGCCAGGCGATCTCAAACCCCAAAATCCTCGAGGCAGAGCCCTTGGGGTGCTTTGCGGTAGCGCGTCGAGGACGCCTGCAGGAGGAGACTGTACTCGCTGCAAGATACACGTTGACGCAGCCACTCATCCCGGCATGGTTCCAGGAGATCGAGCTGATCAATGCGACTGATCTGCTCTCCCTGTTCACCTACCACAAGAGGTGTGGGGACGCCGTGTATGCGCTGAGGCTTAATCTATCCTGGATCAAATCTCATTATGGGAGTTCAGAGGCCTGCTTCTGGTTGTCTGGCGGCTCTGGCCGACGGCAGCCTGGAAGCAATAAGGGTAAGTCCAACTCTGGCGCAACGGAGCCGAGTAGTCGCGATTGTGGGTGTCCAAGACCTCACACATCCAGATTTACGCTATTCGGCATGGACTCGCTCCAATGGTGGGAAGACTTTATGGAGGAAACATTCATAGCACTGCGAGACAAACCATGCAAAGAAACTCTGCATGCTTCTGCAGAGAAGACGGTGCAGGCCGTCAAAGCCCGAAATTGTCAAGCTTGCTCCCCGAAGATCACCGAAGGCATGCGCGACTTTTCGGATTTCTTTACGGGGAAAATAGAGGAGACAGTTGCTCAGGTAAAATGTATCTTCCAAATACTGGGATTCTCAGAGAGCCTGACTCGCGGTTTTCTTGGCAGATCAAGCTGGAGTTGAGGTTTTGATCTGGAATTGCTAGGAGCATCGCGAGAGGTTGTTCAAGTTCTCATTGAAATGGATAGTGCCTCTGACCGTGTATGTTTGGATGTACATATCAGCCAGAGAGGTCGGTTTGAAGTGTTTGTGCAACTTGATATCTACCAATGCCAGGCTTGGAATATGTAAGTAGCCCGGAATCACGGCACAGACAACTTTAGTCGCTCGGAACCCAGGCCATATGCACTGAATCTCCTGTAGAACCATTGATTCATGATCACACAGGTATCATACTGCGGTCACCCTGATTCTTGCCTGTGGGGTATTCAGTGTCCAAGGTTGTTCGTGGGTGTACTGGTAAGTGACTCTTCCGTCTCTTCCCATCTCAGAATGTACTACCAGCAGTATCCGCTCTTGTAGTTATTTCGGGTCAGCGGGGACTTCAAATTATCTTCGAAGGGCAGTTCGGGCTACCGCATCCATCAGGAGAATCGAATGGATCACCGCCGGTCAACCAGACGGCTCAACACTTACTGAATGACCTGGGCCCCGCATTCCGATGGGGGGATCAGGAAGGCCGCAGGGGTACTTCTGAAACCAAAAGATGCTCGCGCAGATCGATGGTCCGAGCAAGTATAAATTCATCATTGGACACAGGCGGGTCGATACAGTTTTCTCCGTCAGCCTGTCCGACTCTCCATCCAGCATTCTAGTGAGCTCTCTCTCTCTCGTCACACAGACAGCTCAATCAATAACATCAGCCTCTAGATATCTGCGACAATGTCCAGCGACTCTGTCTATGCTGCTGCGCCTTTCGATCACGCCAAGGCGGATGTCATCTTGCGTTCCTCAGACAACATTGATTTTCGCGTCTTCAAACTCTTCCTCTCTCTCGCATCCCCATTCTTCGAAACCCTCTTTACCATTCCTCAACCTGCCCAAGAAAGCGAGGATCAGAAGATCAAGGATGGTCTCGTCGTCATTCCCGTGACAGGAGACAGCCAGACCCTCGATGCCCTCCTCCGCTTCTGTTATCCATGTACATTGGCGGATGACCCCATCATAGAGGTGTTAAAGGATGCTATATATGTTCTCGAGGCCGCCAGGAAGTACTCTCTCGATGCGATCGAGAAGAAAGCTCGCCAGGCGATCTCAAACCCCAAAATCCTCGAGGCAGAGCCTTTGCGATGCTTTGTGATAGCGCATCAAGGATGCCTGCGGGAGGAGACTCTACTCGCTGCAAGATATACGTTGACGCAGCCACTCATCCCGGCATGGTTCCAGGAGATCGAGCTGATCACTGCGACTGATCTGCTCTCCCTGCTCACCTACCATAGGGGGTGTGGAGATGCCGTGTATGCGCTGAGGCTTGATCTATCCTGGATCACATCTCATTACGAGAACTCAGAGGCCTGCTCCTGGTTGTCTGGCCGATGGAAGTATGAAAAGGCTGCCAGCACGGGACTCAGTAGTGTGCTCTATCGTAATTGTGGGTGTCCAAGACCACATACGTCCAGATTTACGCTATTCGGCATGGACTCGCTCCAATGGTGGGAAGACTTTATGGAGGAAACATTCATAGCACTGCGAGACAAACCATGCAAAGAAACTCTGCAGGCTTCTGCGGAGAAGACGGTGCAGACCGTTAAAGCCCGAAATTGTCAAGCTTGCTCTCCGAATATCACCGAAGGCATGCGCGACTTTTCGGATTTATTTACGAGGAAAATAGAGGAAACAGTTTCTCAGGTAAGTTCAAGTTACACCCCTACGGAGGTCTCTGGCGAGAATCTGACATTTCGGAGCGACAGATCGAGCCGGATTTCTCTGTGCCAACAAGCGGTAAAATTCAGGGTCGAAGCCACCCAGGACAGGGGGGTTCGAAAAAGGGCAAGAAACGGCGTTAACGTTACACTGCGCGTTGTAGGAATTGTCAGCGGTCTGCAAAGATGCGGAAGAGTCTGATCAGCGAATACGGAATTGTGAATGGTCTTTACATAAAACATGTATAACTTTTAAATCGAAACTTTGATCACGCTCAAATTTTCAAGTTTTCGACGATTTCTGGCCAGAGATGTCGATGATTCCAGGTCAAAGTGCGGGGTAAGTCACTGTAGACTCAATCGTCTGGCTTGTCGGCTACATATACATACGAGGAATGCCATATACGGTAAGAGTGATGCGTCACCACCATCGCTTACTCAGCCCCTGTGCTTGTACCATCTTGTCCTCCACAGTCATGTCTTCAGCGACTCCAGAAAACATTTCTCTCTCAATCAGTTTTCGTGGTACAACACACGGGGTCTCATTGCCACCCGATGCACCTCTGACGCGCCTACAAGCCCAGTTGGAAGAGCTGACGTCGGTACCTCCGTCCCTTCAGAAACTCTTATTTCGAGGAAAGAAAGTTCAGCACACGGATAACCTCACGTTAGCCCAGATTGGTCTTCGGGATGGGCTAAAGGTCCAAATGCTAGGATCGACTGCGCAGGAAA